>JACXGM010037724.1:0-11024 GCA_016801145.1 Umbra pygmaea
AAAACGTTGGGTTTTGAAGTCAATCCGATTTTCATATCCAACTAAAATCAACCGTCTGTCCAACGTTGTAGGTTGACGTCAATAAAACGTTGGGTTTTGACGTCAATCCGATTTTCATATCCAACTAAAATCAACCGTCTGTCCAACGTTGGAGTCCAACGTTGAAATGATGTTGAACTGACGTCCGGTGCCTGCTGGGTGACTACAAAGAGCAGGCCTGTCAACTCCTTCAACTTGTGTTGTGTATGTATATACAACCGAATGGGTTTAATTTCTAATGAAGTTCAAATAATAAAGATCAATAGTTATGAAAAACCTTGCATTAATTTGTACATCTTATAAATTTATATCTTGATTATAATTTATTTTATTTTTATATTACATTTTATTAAAAAAACAAACCAAAAACGAGTAGCACTTCAATTCATAAATGTGATCTAACAAAGGTAAAGGGCAAATATTAGCCATATATGCTGTTAATATTGCTTCTAATTGGGATTAAGTAAACATATGTTGAGTATTTTAAGATAAAATTGTTTTAATGTGTTGAATTAAAACCCCAAAAATGTAGCGGGTCCACCAGACCCACGAACATTGGGTGAGTAACAAAAATATGAATACCACACAAGGGTTAAGATTATACCAATGTCTGTCGACATGTGTGTGATAAGTATATATATAATTGATATACTGTAGCACTTTTCACAGATAAAAATCGCAAAGAGCTTCACATAAAAACATACAAAATTATATAATACACAGTACAATTAAAAACACAAATTTATAAAATTAGGGTTCAGAGGGGTAATTGAAAAGCCTGTTTATAAAGGTAGGTCTATTTAATCTCGGTTTTAGTGTAGCTATAAAATGCACAATGTTACGACTACTTAATGTCAGCTACGCGTCTTGAAAAAAAAGTTTTTGTTTTCACTTCATAGTAAATACATTAAGGAATAAAATCAAAGCTCACGAAGGCAATATTTAAGTTATAAATGCATGTCTCATATGTCCTTAAAGCATAGAATGTTGGGGTTCTAGCAAATATCTCGGTTTTAAAATAGCTATGAAAATGAGAATTATTAGTCATAATGTGACGTAAACAGCCAGTACCAAAAGCTGTTAGCTTGTTGTTAGCTAGCCGTTTTTGTACTTTAAATTAAATCAATGGAAAAAGGAAAACACGGCTAGCACCCTCATTTTTTAGGTTATATAAACAAGTCTTATATCTCCTTAAAGCTTAGAATGTTGGGGTTCTAGTAGAAATCTCGGTTTTAGAGTAGGTGTAAAATTCACAATGTTATGGCTGCGAGTTTCAACTACATATATCGCAAACAGAAATGTTTTTTTTCTTCAAAAAAAAAATTGAAATGCCAACTAGAAACACAACTACCACGCTCATTTCTTAGGATATATATAAAAGTCTTATATGTTCTTAAAGCTTAGAATCTTGGTATTCTAGCAAATATCTCGGTTTTAGTGTAGCTATAAAATTTACAACGTTAGACTACTTAATGTCAGGTACGCGTCTTGAAAACAATTACATTTTACTTAGAAAATACAGGTTAGCACACGTCACTTATGTTAACCTTTTAGTACAAAATATTTTACTTACAGTCATGAAATCCTTGTTTTCGGTCATCAAAGGGTCACAGTAAGGACTTAAAGCATAGTTTTCCCAGGTAAAATCCATCTTGAATGTAAAAATTACATTTTCGTACCTAACTGTTAAATGTACTCGTAAATAAATGAAAAACTCAGTGTATTTTCCCTGCACTTCTGAACAAAAGACGGATGTGAAAAGTGTCCAAAAGCTTAGCAATTTCGGCATATACGTCATCCTAATGAAACAGAGATCTTAAAAATGTGCAAGATTAACAATTTTAACTGAAGACTGACAGAGATAATTTAGGAAAGAAATGTGTTGTTCGACTCAGGACCCGGATGTAAACGTCATCACGGTGCATTTTTTCTAAAAATATAGTTTCACAAACAAAGCTATAGCTCATTGGCTGTTTACTCAATCACTACAAAATGTTAGACTTATGTGGCCAGCCCCTTGTCAACATGATTTGAATTGGATCCAGTATCCTATCTTAATATATAGCTTTGTAGGATTCTTTCAAAGAGGATGTAGAAAAATAAAACAGAAAATAATTATACATTTTCTTTATTTCATCTTGTGCCATATTCACTGTGTATATTTGTTTGAAATGAATTTTACTTATCCAAAAATGTCAAAGTCTTTTCTTTAAAAAAATATCAACCATATGTTTGTACTTGCCTCAGGTCCAGTGTAACAAGAGTTTAACTTTGGGTGTTTTTTTAGGCAGAATTTGACAATTAGGGGGCGAGCCTTAAGAGGTTAATAATATGAACATTTCACAAAGCCATTCTCACAATCAACAGCCTGTGGTGAAATACAAATAAAATAAAACACGATTGTAGCCAACGTAAATGCAAATAAAGAAACATTAGCAAAAAGAACACTGAAATATGTTCTGTAATTATATTGGTATGTTATGTATTTCAGCCTCATAAATAATACAGTAAACAGAACAAAATCATGTTTCAAACTGATATTCTTGTCGATGTCTCTGTCTGGCGGAGCAGAAAGACAAATAAATAGATAGATACATAGATAGATACATAGATACATAGATAATAGATAGTCATTATTGTCCATTGGGTAAAGTAGTTTTCACAGTATATGTCGTCATCAGCTACAGAATCATAATGTTCATTTATTTGCATTTAGTTCGTTTCATTTTTAAATGTGTTCCATCGTGATCCATGTCTTAACAATTTTGAAAGGTGCAAAAAATTCCATTTACGCAGAACTATATATATTTCCCATTTACAATTTGATTATTACCGACATCTGTAGAATATCAGATACAGTCAAATGGATGGTTATAAAAAGCCATTCCATCGCAATGCGTTAGAAGATAATAATAATAGCCTAATAGTGCATTTTATTTAGTGGCACCTTTCATAATAACAGGATTTCTGGCAACTGGCACTTTCCACAAAGAAATTAGCTGACAGGACAGGGTTCTCAGCCAACCCTAGCCGGGTTATACCAGACGTGTAAGCTATAATAGGCTTGTCGCATAATTAGCCTACATGAAGTTTCCGTACACCGTGGGTGAACAGGCAAACACAAAAGCACAATTTGCAGCTATGTCCGGTTTGCCAGATGTATCAGTGCTATTGACTACACTCATGTTGCCATAAGGGCACCAAATGAGAAAGAAAATGCTGTCATTAATCGTAAACATTTTCATTCCATCAATATCCAAATAATTTATGATGCAGACATGTTGCTCACTAATTTAACAAACCTTTCCCCAATCGTGGCAGACTTTCGCGATGAAGCGCTAGACGCTTTTTGGCATCGATTTTGATGTCTGACCACTTTTTTTTATTTCGCCCATGGTCTGACTCTCAGGCTGCATTCACAGCGTCTGCAAACTTTTGCCACTCCAATGCTTTTTTGGCATTAGTAATGGCCACACTGTGTCCTCCAAACAACTTTGTCCTTCTCTTTAACACCTCGCCAACAATCATTTCTACTATACATTGAGTGTAAACGTTTCTTTTTTTGGTTTTCCTCTCTCTGTTTGCCATGATTTCTCAATCAACAAATATTAATTTTAGGGCGTTCCACTGACTATTTATGGGCAATTATGGGCGTGACATGCAGCCGCAAAAGCTGCGCCACATTTAGAGTTGATTGTGATTTATAAAGGGAAAACGGCGTAGGACGTGCATGTGCACGGTTTTATAAATCTGAATTTATCCACCTCAAAGTTTTATAAATGAGGCCCCTGATCATTACAAGTTGAGTTGAATCAGGTGTGCCAAAATGTATTTCCATGGGTAGAGAAGAGATTAGAACTCCGGTCTAATAATAGACCATTATAATGGCCGATAAATAAATATTAAACAAATTTGTTAAAAACCTGCCTACTGTATATAGTTAATATTTTGCTTTTGTTGTTATCTATCAGAATTATTGTATTTTTTTTACATTTTATTTATCAGAACTTTAATATATTTTTATGTTCCTCTCTTTTGTTGTGACAAAACAACCAAGATCATTGTAATGATACGACTTAGACCAGAGTGTTACGTACGCTCTGCTTAATATTTATTTGTCTTAGTATATGAAAGGCAATGGGCAGCAGAAACAGATATGTAACTGAGGTAGCAATACACAAATCCAGAGCCAGGGTACTCAAAGGGCAGGCAGAAGGTCGGTACACAGGAAGACACTGGTGGAGGTACTAAATTGTCAGGCTAGGATGGTCTTGAGGGAGGCAGGAAATCCATACACGGAAGGGCACTGGTAAAGTTACAAACTCACAAGGCAAGAGTGGTCAGGCAGGCAGAGATCTGTAAACACAGGAGTGAATCACTTGTAGGGATATAAATGCTCAGTATGTAGTCAAAACAAACAATACCACACAAAGACATGGTGGTTTCAATCCTGCTCTTACAGTAGCTGACACAGGTGTCTAGAATTCTGGTGATTGTGAACGAGGTAGAAGGATGCGTTCATGGACGTTGTTACCTTGGGAGACGTTGTATGAAGCAGCGGGACTGCAACTCGGCAGCATTACAGAGACCCCACCCCGACGGGCGGCTCCCGACGACCGAGGAATCCGGACGGGCGGGCGACCCCGAGGCCGAGGGCAGGACAGTCAGGGCGATCCCGGTGGAAGGCCAACACCATCTTAGGGTCCAGGACGTCAGCCGCCGGCATCCAAGAGCGCTCCTCGGGACAATACCCCTCCCACTCCACCAGGTATTGCAGACCACCCCGGCGGCGCCTAGAATCCAGCAGCTCCCGGACAGCGTAAGCTGGTACACCGCCCACATCCATAGGAGGAGGAGGAGGAGGATGCACAGCCACGGGAGGATGGAGAGGGCTGTAAAACACAGGCTTCAAGAGAGAGACATGGAAGACGAGATACGATACTGACGGGGCAACTGAAGACGGTAGGTGACTGGATTGACACGATGAGTGACTTTAAACAAACCTAAATACCTGGGCAGGAGCTTCTTGCAAGGGAGCCGGAGGTGAACGTCCCGAGTGGAGAGCCAGACAAGCTGTCCAGGATGAAACAGGGGAGTCGGACGCCTCCTCCTATCGGCCTGAGTTGCCTGGGTACGAGAGGCCTGCAGGAGGTGCTGATGGGCCCGGTCCCAGACTTGGGAACTCCGCTGAAACCAGTCCTCAACAGCAACAACAGGGCTGGGTTCGGTGTCCCAGGGAAACAGAGGAGGCTGATAACCCAACACACATTGAAAAGGGGTGAGTTTTAGAGAAGTATGAATGAGGGAGTTCGGGGCATACTCCACCCCAGGCAGAAAACGGGCCCAGGAGTGGGGGCAAGCGAAGCACTGTTGACGGAGGAACTTGCCAATATCCTGATTCAGGCGTTCGGTCTGCCCATTGGATTGAGGGTGGAACCCCGATGAAAGGCTGACTGACACCCCCAAGCAATACCAAAAGGACTTCCACACACGTGACGCGAACTGCGGCCCCCTGTCAGACACAATATCCTCTGGTAGTCCAAATTGCCTGAATATCTGCAGAAACACACATTCAGCCAATTCTAAGGCAGTAGGCAGGTGAGTCAAGGGAATCAGACGGCACATTTTAGAAAATCGGTCTATAAGAACCAAAATAGTGGTGTATCCCTCGGACTCCGGTAGGTCCGTGATAAAGTCTATGGCGACATGGGACCAGGGTCTGTTGGGTGTAAACAGTGGCAATAGCTTACCTGCAGGCAATTGGCGGGAAGTTTTGGATTGCACAGGTGGGACAGGACAAAACATAATCGTGGACATCCTCTTGCAGTGATGACCACCAGTATTTGTTGAGCAACAGCTGGGTGGTTTTCGTGATGCCAGGGTGTCCGGAGCTCAGAGAGGTGTGGCACCACTGTAACAGCTGGGATCGAATGGCTGCAGGTACGTAGGTTCTCCCCGGGGGAGTGTTAGAGGGAGCAGGGTCTGTAAGGAGGGCATCTTGTATAAGAGTGTCAACATCCCATAGTATTGGCCTTACCACGCAGGAAGGGGGCAGTATGGATTCGGGTGTGGATCTCTTCACCGCAGGTTCGAACTGGCAAGAAAGGGAATCTGCCTTCACATTCTTTGTACCCGGCAGATAGGAGACATAAAAGTTAAAGCGGTTGAAGAATAGGGACCAACAAGCCTGATAGGAATTGAGCCGTTTGGTGTTCTTTAAATACTCCAAGTTGCGATGGTCTGTCAACACCACAAAAGGATAGCGAGCCTCCTCCAACCAATGTCGCCATTCCTCCAAGGCTAGTTCGATAGCCAACAACTCCCTGTTGCCGACGTCATAGTTTTGTTCAGACGGGGTTAATTTCTTGGAGAAAAAGGCACAAGGGTGGAGTTTAGAGGGGCCTTGTCGTTGGGACAGAACAGCCCCGACCCCTACCTCAGATGCGTCCACTTCTACAGTAAAGGGGAGTGTAGGATCGGGCTGTTGGAGGACAGGTGCAGACGGAAACCATTCCGTTAATGTCCGAAAAGCATTTAGAGAGGTGTCATCCCATTGCAAGGCAGCTCCTTTCTGCAAAGAGAGTTTATGTAGTGGGGTTGCGATGGTGCTGAAGTTACGGATGAATCTACGATAGAAATGAGCTAATCCTATAAAACGTTTGAGGTCTTTCCCCATAAGAGGGAGCGGCCAGTGACGTACTGCATTGACCTTGGATTCATCCATGTGCACTCCCCCAGGTGTTAGCACAAAATCCAAAAAGGAGAGGGAGGTGACGTGAAACACACTCTTTTCAGCCTTGACATACAGATGGTGCTCTTGGAGATGCTGAAGGACCCTTTTCACATGTGTGATGTGTTCAGATAGAGTGGAAGAATAGACGAGAATATCATCGATAAAGATGACGACAAACTGATCCAACATGTCTCGGAATATCTAATTCATGAATGATTGGAACACAGAGGGAGCATTGGTTAGTCTATATGGCATGACGAGGTACTCATAATGACCCTTGTGTGTAACGAAGGCTGTTTTCCACTTGTCCCCTTTTTGGATTTGGACCAGGTTAAACGTGCTGCGTAGGTCCAATTTTGTGTATATGGAGGCTTGTCCAACTTGTTCCAGCGTGGCAGTTATCAGAGGCAGGGGATACCGGTTCTTTACAGTGGCGTTGTTGAGGGTTCTATAATCGATGCAGGGCCGGAGTCCTCCATCCTTTTTCCGACAAAGAAGAAGCTGGAGGCTGCCGGAGAGGTGGACGGTCTGATGAATCCTTGTTCCAGTGATTCCTCCACATACGTATTCATGGCCTCTTTCTCTGGTATCGATAGGGGATATATTCGTCCTTTAGGGTAGATGGCATCAGGAAGCAGGTCTATTGCGCAATCCCAGGGGCGATGAGGAGGGAGAATGGAAGCCTTTTCCTTAGAAAACACATTCCTGTAGCAGTGGTATTCCTCAGGAATGGAGGGAACAGGGCAGGTGTTGCATTCCTCTACTGATGTGGCCCTGCAAGCCGTAGAAAGACAGCGGGACTGGCATGTCTTACTCCATGATACAAGCTCCCCTTTTGTCCAGGATATGATAGGATCATGTAGGCTGAGCCAGGGATAACCGAGAATTAACTGTTCTCGGGGCGATGACAAAATCATGAGTTGAATGTTTTCTGTGTGAAGGACCCCCACTTGTAGTGTGATAGGCGCTGTTTGGTGTGTAACGTATCCGCTGCCGATGGGGCGTCCATCCAATGCGTTAATCCTTAAAGGAGAGGGCAATGTTAGTAATTCAACTCCAAGTTCATGGGCTAAATGCCAATCTAGAAAATTCCCAGCTGCCCCAGAATCAATCAGCCCCATGGTGGAAATCCAAATGTTATTGACAGATAGAATGACAGGTAAATTTATTGGTTAACAGTTGTTTGTTAGGGTGTCGTACCTGTTTCTTAAGGGGAGGTCAGGTGGACCCCATCCGTGGTGGCCGAACTGGGCACTGACTAAGGAGATGATGTCCATCTCCACAATACAGACAAAGATGGTCTTGTATGCGTCTCTGTCTCTCGGCAGGAGAGAGAGGAGAACGCCCTATTTGCATTGGTTCCGAATCTGGACACCGCACAACCTCGGTTGGGTGGAAAGCGAAGGCTCCAGTGGGAGGAGACTGCGACTTTTTCTTGTCTGCTAGGAGACTATCCACTGCTATAGACATTGTGATGTACTGGGACAGGTCGGTCAGGTCTCCTCGACACGCCAATTCTGCTTGTAGATCCTTCGAGAGTCCGCGTCGATATACTGTGAGTAGTGCGCTGTCACTCCATCCGCTCCCCGCGGCTAGGGTTTGGAATTCCAACGCGTAGTCAGCGGCGGATCGTCATCCTTGCTTAATTTCGCAGAGCTGATCCCCTTTGCTGCAACCAGAGACTGGATGATCAAACACATCATTAAAAAGTTTCACAAAGTCAGCCTCGGAACGTAAGACCGGATTCGAACTTGACCATAACGCAGTGGCCCACTCCAATGCTTTACCGGTTAACAGTGAGATAAGAAAATCGACTTTGTGCCTGTCTGTGTGGAATTGAGCCAGATGGTGATTAACAAAAAGAGTGTACTACATCAGGAAGCCTTTACATTTCCCGGGAGACCCATTGTATTTGTTTGGCATGGACATTGGTAGGGAAGCAGCTGGGAGTACCTAAAGTACCGAGGAGGGAGGCGCAGCCTGAGGTTGTTGGAGTAGGCCACACAGCTCCTCGATCCTTGCTTCTTGCTGAGCCAGGCGAGTGCATACCTCTGCCGGGTCCATCCTTGGAGAAGGTGAGGTATTCTGTAATGATACGACTGAGACCAGAGTGTTACGTATGCTCCGCGTAATATTTATTTGTCTTAGTATATGAAAGGCAATGGGCAGCAGAAACAGATATGTAACTGAGGTAGCAATACACAAATCCAGAGCCAGGGTACTCAAAGGGCAGGCAGAAGGTCGGTACACAGGAAGACACTGGTGGAGGTACTAAATCGTCAGGCTAGGATGGTCTTGAGGGAGGCAGGAAATCCATAAACAGAAGGGCACTGGTAAAGGTACAAACTCACAAGGCAAGAGTTGTCAGGCAGGCAGAGATCGGTAAACACAGGCAGAGATTCCAAAGGGCAAATCCAAAAGAGAGAAGAGTCAGGCAGAAATGGGTCGTAATCCGAGTGAATCACTTGTAGGGATATAAATGCTCAGTATGTAGTCGAAACAAACAATACCTCACAAAGACATGGTGGTTTCAATCCTGCTCTTATAGTAGCTGACACAGGTGTCTAGAATTCTGGTGATTGTGAACGAGGTAGAAGATGCGTTCATGGACGTTGGTACCTTGGGAGACATTGTTGTAGGAAGCAGCGAGACTGCAACTCGGGAGCATTACAATTATAACTGCATTATCACATTATTTTAGTATTAACTAATGTTAGGAAAATCTGATTATATTTTGGTACACATTTCTGGATTTAAAAAAAATATATATCTGCCAATATATTGGAATAACACATTTTTAAATCACCAATTATTTGTACCGGTATCGGCCTAAAAAATCCTTTATCGGTCAGGCTCTAGTAATAAATAAACTGACTATCATGTGTTTTAGAATTGTTGCAGATTATTTTACAACTACAACACTCTGCTTTCATAATTCAACATTTAGCCTAGGCTATATTCATGTTGTACCAAAATAAGTAATTCAATAATATTTGTGATTGAATTTACAAAGAAATACTATCACATAACACGTTTGCTTTGTAGAAAAATTTAACATTTGATCTGCATATATTTGACAGATTACACTACGGAAAGCTCTAAGCTTGTAATACATTTTTCAGACCCTGTAATCTCAGTCTGTGTCAGACATACTCACTTTAGCTTTGTTTAGCTTTTTTAAAACATTTTAATACTGAAATAGGTAAAGCAAGACAGTCATTCTTTTCTAACATTATTAACCGGAACATAAACAACGCTCAAGTACTTTTCTCAACAGTGGAAAAACTTACCAACCCTCCCACTCAAATCGGACCCGAACTCATATCCACTGTCAGATGCAACGAGTTTGCATCTTTTTTTAAAACCAAAATTGATCAAATTAGGCTAAACATCTCAGAAACATATCACTCAGCTACCAGAACCAATAACAACAGGAACATTAAACTTAATGTCTAACTTCAGTTTGATCAATACTGAAACTCTTAATAAAACAGTACAAAGCCTCACCTCCTCCACTTGCACACTAGATACTCTACCCACAGCCTTTTTTAAATCTGTCCTTCATCTCTTAGCATCAGATCTGCTTAACATTATAAATTCATCGTTACAGACAGGCACATTTCCTAAAACCCTAAAGACTGCGGTTATAAAACCACTTCTCAAAAAGGACAACCTAGACACATCCATCTTAAGCAACTACAGGCCCATATCTAACTTACCATTCATTGGCAAAATTATTGAAAAAATTGTTTTTAATCAATTCACCTCTATTTTGACACTTAATAACTGCTTTGACAATTTTCTGTCAGGTTTTCGGGTACATCATAGCACAGAAACAGCTCTTGCCAAAGTTGTAAGTGACATCCGGCTAAATACAGATGCAGACAAAGCATCAATCTTAGTATTACTAAAATAATAATATAATAATAACCTTTATTTATATAGCACCTTTCATACAAAGTATGCAGCTCAAAGTGCTTTACATCAATAAAAGTCAAATACAGTGGAATAAATTTGCATCAATAGAAACATTTACATCAGTAAAAGAAAAAAAAATGTAAATAGTTAAATTCAAAGCGTAAAAAGCATAGAGCACATTTGCAGGCAGTCAAATAGAAATACTTAGTTAAATGCTATAGTGAAAAGATATGTTTTCAACAGCTTTTTGAATATATCAATCGATGGTGCTTCTTTTATATTTTTTGGTATTGTGTTCCACAGTTTTGGAGCATACTTAAAAAAGGCAGCATCT
>JACXGM010037725.1:0-11024 GCA_016801145.1 Umbra pygmaea
AGCCGATGGACTAACTGGAGCAACAGTATGAGTGCGTAGGATTCCCAGAGGACCTCTGTCTAAAACTCTGCTCACCCGCCGGAAGACCGCTCATTCGCCAACACTCCCGCTGGCGGACCGCCCGTTAAACGATGAGCAAAAAGCTAGTGGACCGTCAGCTGTAACCGCCGGTGGTCCGCCAGCTCCATGTTTGCTGGGTCACTAACGTCAAACATTATGTTTTCGTTGTTCCTTATCGTTTACATGCTTATCTAAATTAACGATGGATGTATTTAGACAACCAATTAGATGTAATCATTATGTCGTGCTACTACAGTATCTACAGTACATACTAGCTAGCAAGGTTAGCCAAGGGGCATGGCGTGCGCGGGAGGCGTGGCGTGAGCGGGGGCGTGGCGTGAGTGGCTACAGGCCGCAGCTGGACCATATTGGGTAAAGGGGTAATAATAGAATGGACCGGCTATCGGCCAGGAACACTGATTCCAGAGCGGCACCAACTCTTTGCTGGTCTAGATCCATTCTTTTACCACGTCGTGGTTACGTCAGCGGCTGGGGGCGGGATTATTGTGATCAAAAACAAGACGGAAAGTTTGTGACCACCATTCTTACAAACCAGAAAGATAGTACGAAGATTGAAGACAGATGGATTCAAAAGCGAAACATTGGTCGGTGGAGGAGACTTTTAAATACATCCATCAAATGTCATAATCTGCAATCTTGTCTGGGAACGAAACGTTATGAATACGGGCAGGCTTCTATGTAGGTGCAAACCATTGTTTCCACAGCCGATCGGAAGATGATTTGCGCAAAATGACAGCAAGAGGGAAAATTCAAGCTATCCATTTTTCATAAACAGATACGTTTTGTCACGGAAATTTTTCAAATGTATTTTTACAGTCTAAATAGACAGCAAACGGTTGCAGATCTTTCGTCATACTTAGCAATAACTAAAATATATCTCAGCATAGTAAGGCTCTGAAGTTATTGGTTAGTCCCATACGTTCTTAGGATTAGCTGAAAAATGTTGGGAACTATTTTGATGTTTGTGTATTGTGAGGGCCCAATTGCTAACTACAGCATTATGTGGCAATGTGTGTTATTCAGGTTCTTTAATAAAGCAGAGCAAGAAAAAAACAGCTTTTTGTTTTTTTATTTATTTGTTTGACTTCACTTAAAGCATACGAAAATCACCACATGTATTATATCTGCCATAGGCATTTCATCACTTTACCTAAAGCAACCAAAGATTACTTTAAAGTGTCTTATAAGTGTGCTATAACACATCATAAGTGATAATAATGCAGTAATGATAAATTGCTGCAATGATTCACACAGAGGATCATTGTAACGCTGTATAAAGCACTATGTTGTGGTACATTATAAGTGATTATGATTATACTTATAATGCATTATGAATGTTTGTATAGAGGGTTATGAGTATTCATGAGTGTCTATAACTATGCTTATAATGCATTATTACTACATTATGAGTACATTTATAATGCATTATGCATATGGGCATTAAATAAAGTGTTACCAAAATGTTTTTGAGAGTGAAAACCTGCTGAATAATTGCTACACAACAACTGAAAAGACAACACTGTTGTGGTCACACATTATCATTCTGTGGGTACAGTTAACATGTACAGACTGTATATAATATGCTTGATCTCTCTTAGCAACATTATGTTTCTTTATGCACCTTTTATTATTACTGCATTGCTGGAGCCATGGCACGGATTTTCACTGTACATGCAATTACATCTGTGTTTCAGTGCATGTGACAAAAAACATGAACAATGTCTCCCTTGACCCCTGTCTCACTTGTATACAAAAATATTGGTAGTCATAATTTAGGTTGTTTTAGGAACTGATATTTTGGCAAATCAGTCTCCTAAGTGGATAAGTGGCATCAACCAAAAGGTTGACAGTGAAAGAAAACAGGTAAGGGGGAATAGAGTCACATCTCAATGTCAGTTTCATGAAAATGACCCAAATGCCGCACTTTGCAATTAGCCTTTGACACCCTGCTCTCACATTCACACAGCAAGGGTGTGTAAGACCGCTGGGTAAAAAACGTTTGGGTTAACTCTAAACACCAGATTTAGAAAAACATCTAAAAAAAATAAAAGATCCTTTCAAAGCATTTTCCCCACAAAGGTTTAGTGAACTGCCATGGGAAAAATAAAAAAAGGTAAGCGTTTATCCTCCATTACCGCAGAGGCGAGTTTTCTCCCAATCAATGGGCATTAATGACGTCCATTATTCCTCTTTTCCTTGCAATAAAGTCAGGTAAATGTCCCCAGGTCAATAGCTTCTAATGGTGCTGTGCAAGGAAAGGTTTCTGTGGTTAGTCATGCAGTTCCTTCGAAGATGGATAAAGGCTTGTTATTTTGGTGTAAAACTCCTTTTATGAACTGTAATATTAATGGAAGACAGGTCTAACGATTTAGCTGCATTTAGTAATCAATTTAAGTACATCATAATTGTGTGATGCTGTAAGAATATTTATACCCACACTCCTTCACAAACAAATGTTAGAAGGTGAGCAATTTTGAATTACAAATGACACCAACAGGTTAGGAAACCATTTAATTACTTATTTAAACGTATTCTTTGTATCTTCAAGCTAATCTCTGACAAATAGAGACCATAAACGTGTAAAGCACAGGTAGAAAGCACTGTTTAGGGATTTTGTGCCTTCCTCGTCCCCTGTAACTCAGTAGAGTGTGGCTCTGGCACTGACATAGTTGTGGGTTCCATTCCAAATGATAATCGCGCCATGGATAAAAAATTAAAGACATAAATACAAAGAATTATGTAAAATCTCGCATTGGTTAAATGCCATGATCGGTCAAACATTATCTTACAATTTCATCACCTATATACTGTAATGTGACTGTAATTCAACTGTGTCTAGTGATATACTGGTATATCCTAACATTGTGTATTATTTCCCTCTATATTGTCAGATTGTAGTGGCAGTTTAACACCCAGCTAAAGTTCAGAGTGTGTGTAAATGTACTTAGAGTATAAAGGTGATTCTGAACTCCCAGACAAATCCACCAGAGATGGCAAACGGCCTCAATGCCTGATAAACCATGAACAGAAATGTCACAAATGCATACATCTGTATGGATGACAATGAAATGGCGACCTGGCCAAGTAAAAAGCGAAAAGGTGCAAGATGGCACAGAGTTACAAATGAATTACAGAAATTACACATGAATTACACAAGGGAATAAATATAAAATAAAGCATACAAGGTGCAGAGTAAACAATGTATATGTAAAATCAGTGCATATGTCTGAATTAGAGAGGAAGATCAATTGGTATGTAAAGTGGCAAGGTAAATATAATGGAGTAATTAACACTTGACCATAACTGTGCAAATGGATATTGTGCAAATGATAAATAACAAATAAGATACTGTGCAGATCAGTGTGTGCAAAGGCAATGGTGAGAAAAGAGTTTAGATACAGAGGGGTTTTGCATAGAAGTGACTTGTATATGAGTTGATACCAGTGGGTCAGGAGTCAAGTGTGTAGTGAGGGCCAGCCCACAAATGCATATACTGTAGGGCACAGTGGTGGGTGTGAAATGGGGCATTGGTTACAAACCGGATGGCACTGTTATAGACTACATCTTTCATTTTTAGGAGGGAGATGACAAATATAAATGACCTCACCGAAGTCTAAAATTGGTAGGAAAGTTATTTTTACCAGGGTGTGTTTGGCAGTGTACTGTAGGTAAAGGAGACCTTGTAGCGGAATAGGAAGCCTATTATAGATTTAATTTTGAATTGGAGATGGTTAATATCGGACTGGAATGAAAGTGAACAATCTAATCAGACACCTAGGTATTTGTAGGTTTCCATGTACTCTAGTTTAGACCCATCCAGAGTGGAGATGATAGTCAGGCTGGCGGGAATGGCTAGTGTGCGGTTGAATAGCATGCATTTAGTTTTGGTGGGGTTTAGGGGCAGTTGAAGGCTATAGAAGGCATGTTGAATGGCATCAAAGCTCTTTTGGAGGTTAATTATCATAGTCCATTGTGGGGCCAGATGTGTAAAGGTGGATCTGAGAGTCACTAGAGCAGCAAGGACAACATCATTGATTCTATATATTGATACTATAACCATAGTAGTGTCATTTAGAATGTCCACAGATAGTACTGCCCCCTTGTTACAGCAGTGTTTCAACTGATTTGAGTCGCATTTCTTTGGCTTGCGTCTTGATATAAAATCCCACTTGTGGTTGTAATTCTCTATTGTAGAAGTGCTTGCACAGAGGGCAGATAGATGCCTTGTCTCTCACTGAAGGCGTCACAGGCCATCCAAGGCACCTTCGCGTTCTATATGCCTTCCTCCCGAAAGGCCAAATCTAATCTGTCTTTCAGAAGAGGGAAAACCTTTTCCTGAAGGGCCCCTGAAGACCCCTGTGGATCTCACCGTGCTGCTAGAGTGTGCGAGGCGCCCAGGGCGGGTACATGCTGGCACCAGCTCATTCAAACTGAAGACTCAGAGTGAGAGGCTGTCATGGAAGGCATCGGAGCCATATGGTATCCACCTAAAACCAATCTTTCCAAACGATGACAGCTCAGAGTGTAAAATCTCTTCCTATTGCCAAGGGATTCTTTTAAAATATAGGGCTGACATAGGGCTCTGGTCCAAAGTAGTGCACTACATAGGGAACAGGGTACCATTTGTGATTCAAACCTGTCATGGTGTCGAATAATATATGCAGTGAGCTGAGATGTGGCCTGTGAGAGGTCGAGTGAGGAAGGCATTCTGTATCCTGACTCGGGACACGCAGATACGGGCTGAGTAGATATCCCTCCATATCTTATCAGAGGAAATCTGTACACATTTACACTCAAATAAAAGCTGAGAATCTACTCTCTGACCACATCTTTATTGATTGCAAATCCAAACTTTTGGAGTATAGATAAATATTTACTTTTGCAATAATTATAGAGGTCACTGTATATATTTTAGGAAAGCTGATTCAATTTGTCAACTAATCCGAAAGCCTTTGATCATTTTGACTGATGTTCTAGTTCTGAACCACAACCAATGTGGATGTCTGGGTGTTCCAGAGGCTTTAGAACTCTTGCCATAGATATAATAACATTAATCGTTCATGGTGAATAAACTCAACATTAAGGAATGAAATCAGCCGGGAGGTGTTTTGATTTGCATTATTATTGGACATGTTATTATAAAGTTAGCCAAGCTCATTAGCATGCTGTACATAAAACATGCAAATGTCAGTTAAATCCAAATGTTCCCACTCAATGAGCACACCTGAACAACATATCCTAAAATTGCATTAAAATCCCATCTTTAGATTTGTATTTGTAAGTATATGACAATATTTCAGACAGCGAGCTCTCTTGATGACGGATTTATACTGTACAATATATGTATTGAAATAGGTTGATTATAATAACACAAACACAGACATGTTGACAGTGAAAACCATGTGCAAGAAATGGCGCTGCGTAATATGAAACCCAATATCTAATGCTAATGATTGTTATTAAGACATTCCCTATAGCTATGGTGGGGTAAAAACAACAGCTCCATATCATGAGCTGAACTCTGATTGGCCTCAATAACAAAAACAAACTGCCAGTCTCACTTTATTCCTCTCTCCACTTCTTCCTTATCCTCTATTCTCTCTACAACAGAAAACCTTTTAGTAGCAAGAAAGAAACGAAGCAAGCTGACACTTTGAACAACAACCATTTGTTTTCAAGCAGGTGCATCAAAATTAGTGCTGTAATTTTTGTACTCGAAGTGTGGCAGCTCGATTGGTTTTGCTTTATAACTCTGGTTACAACAGATATCTGTTGACTAGTCCAGCAAGCATCTTCATCTGGATTGCTTCACCCTGGCCACATAATGTATGTCAGTGCAAAACATTACTGCAGGCAAAGTTCAAAACACAAGTCTGCATCCAAAAGTCAAAATACAATCCCTCTTGAGTGTTACTTTTTACACCATAACCAAACGTTTGTGATTTGCAAAATACACCTGACTGGCAAAATATTCCTTATATACAGTGCATATAGAAAGTATTTAGAGTGCTTCACTTTTTCCAAATTTTGTAATGTTACCCCCTTATTCCGAAATGGATCGAAATTCATTATTTTCCCTCAAAATTCTAAAAAAATACCCCGAAAATGACAATATGAAAGTGTGTTTCAAACTTCAAATTTATAAAAAATAAAAAACGAATTGAAAATGCACATGTACCTAAGTATTCACAGCCTCTGCTTAATACTTTGTAGTCCTTTTGAGATTGATGCTACAAGCTTGGCACACCAATTTTTGGGCAGTTTTACCTATTGTTCTTTGCAGGACCTCTCAAGCTCCATCAAGCACAGCCATTTTCCGATCTCTCCAGAGATGTTCAATCGGGTTCAAGTCTGGGCTCTGGCTGGGCCACTCAAGGACATTCACAGAGTTGTCCTGTAGCCACTCCTTTGTTATTTTGGCTGTGTGCTGTGTAGGATCGTTGTCCTGCTGGAAGATGAAAATTCACCCCAGTCGGTCTCCAGGGGTCCAAAGCTCTCTGGAGCAGATTTTCAGCAAGAATGTCTCTGTACATTGCTGCATTAATCTTTCTCTTGATCCTGAATAGTCTCCCAGTTCCTGCTACAGAAAAGCATACCCACAGCATGATGCTGCCATCAACATGCTTCCTACTGTAGGGATGGTGTTGGCCAGGTGCTGAGTGGGTCCTGGTTTCCTCCAGACATGATGCTTGCCATTCAGCCCATAGAGTTCAATCTTTGTTTCATTAGACTAGTGAATTTTGGTACTCATGGTCTAAAAGTCCTTCAGGTGCCTTTTGGCAAACTCCAGCCAGGCTCTCATGTGCCTTTTATGGAGAAGTGGCTTCCGTCTGGACACTCTACCATACAGGCCTGATTGATGGAGTGCTCCAAAGATAATTGTTCTTCTTGAAGGTTCTCCTTGCTCCACAGGGAAAAACTGGAGTCTGTCCGTATAGCCATCGGGTTCTTGGTCACCTCCCTGACTAAGACCCTTCTTCCCTGATCGCTCAGTTAAGCCTGGCGGCCAGCTCTAGGAAGAGTCCTGGTGGTTCCAAACTTCTTCCATTTACGGATGATGAAGGCCACACTCTGAATACCTTCTGAAAGTCCTGTAGTGAACCGCTTTTGACTAAATCCCACTGGTTCCTTGTCAAAAGTAGTGCACTACTTTCTGTGAGAAACAGAGTGCTATTTGGAACACAACAACGATAACTCTTGCTGTGCAGAAAAACCATCTGAGGGGATAATCAGTCATCACAAATGACAAGGGCAATGAGCGTGAGCCTGTCAAGGATTCCTGGGGGCGTTTTTCTACACTGCATTGTGGTTCTCAGCTCAGTGTTGTTGTCTTGGTAGTAGGAATGACGATGTTGCCAATAAAGTGTTCTGTTCAGAAACAAATTGTGAAGAAAATGGCCCTGACACAACCTTGGATAATCCAGTGTGCTGAGCCACTTCATCCAGGGAACATTTAACAAAGATGATAAACAAAGTTAGTTCTGTGCATCCCAAACAAATGCAGCGATGTTCATATTGTATATAGGACAATAGGTCATATAACATGTTAATATATTATATAGGACACTAGGTCATGGAACCTGTTCATATTATAAAAAGGGCAATAGGTCATGTAACATGTTAATATAATATACAGGACACTAGGTCATATAACATGTTAATATCATATAAAAGGCAATAGGTCATGTAACCTGTTAATATTCTATACAGGACAATATGTCATATAACATGTTAACATTGTATACAAGCCAACAGGTCATTTAACATGCTAATATTGTGTACAAACCAACATGTCATTTAACCTGTTAATATTGTATACAGGACAAAAGGTCATATAACACGTTAATATTGTATACAGGACAGTAGGTCATATAACACGTTAATATTGTCTACAAGGCAACAAGTCATATAATGTGTTAATATTGTCTAGAGTACATGCCAACAAGTCATATACTATGTTAATATTGTATACAAAGCAAAATGTCACATAACATGTTAACACTGCATACAGGGCAATGTGTCATATAACATTTTAATATTGCATACTGGGCAATAGGTCATATGTAGAACATGTTAATATTGTATATAGGACAGTAGGTCATATAACATGTTAATATTGTATGTAAAGCAAAAGGTCACATATTATGGTAATATTGTATACAGGGCATTGTGTCAAATAACATGTTAATATTGTATACAAGCCAACAGGTCATATAACATGTTAATATTATATACAGGACAATAGGTGATATTACATGTTAATGTTGCATACAAATAAAAAGGTCATATAACATGTTAATACTTTATACAGGGCAATACCATGTTTGTAATACATCTGCAATGCCAACATACACACATTTCTAATGGATGAAGCCTTGGCCTGGAAGAGCAGTCTTCAGGTAGTCCCCAACCTTCACTGGGTGTTTCGACCCTTCACCACAACACCCTCCAGCTGGTGGGTCAGCAGTGACTGGCCAGGTCACTGCACCTCTCCTCCAGTCGTCCAGCTTGTGCCCTCTCTCTTATGCCAGAGCCAACATGAGGCTCTCTCTGATGCTTCTCCCAGCCTACGAGAACGGCTGCTTTCCTCAAGTGGCCTCTTAACCAGACCTTTGTCAATAGATTTCACACAGATTGAGCTGGGAATCCTCAACATCCAACTTCCACTGTCAATAGGCATGTTGTCCACCCCTTGTCCCGGCAGTCCTGGACAAGTTGGTGGTATTTGGCTTTTTTAATCTCTGCAGCTTCCTCACAGCCCTCCTCCCACGGCACCGTCAACTCCACCAGGAGTTCTTTCCCTCTGGAGACCACATTATGTTGTCGGGCCTTAGAGTTGTGGACAATACCGCCTCAGGGAAGTGGAGTTTCCTCCCAAGATCAACCTCCCAGAGGTGGGACCAAGTCATGGTTTTCAAGTCACGAGTCACATTTGGCTGCAACAATAACACTTCAAATTTTCATGTTGCCTTCAATATAAAGGTCTGCAGAGTGTATAGTTTTAGTTTGTATTATGTAAGATACATTTTCAAAGGTAAAATCTGTGATGGGGAAATTCTAAATGATGAACATTTTCTATTTCAATAATACTTTACATGGGTTAAATAATATTATAAGGTGGAGCATACTGCGAAATGTTTAGAACTTAAGTTAATGTAGAGACCATTATATAATGTAAAAAATCCCATTTTGATGTTATTGTTGTTAATTTGCTTGTGCTCATTATATTTGGAGATTATTTTCTTTAACCTATGTAAAGTATTATTGAAATAGAAAATGTTCCTCATTTATAATTTCCCTCACATAGATTTTACCTTTGAAAATCTAGTCTACATAATACAAACTAAAACTATAGACATTCTGCAGACCTTTATTTTGAAGGTAACATAAAAATTAGAAGTCTCATTGTTGCAGCCAAATGTGACTTGTGACTTGAAAACAATGACTTGGTCCCACCTCTGCAACTTCCACGTCTCATCCCTGGGCTGAATGCAGGAGATTCTGCCTGGCTTGGCTGTGGATGACAGGTCCTTTGCCCTCTTTCCCAAAGGTGATGTTGCTCAGCAGTGGTCTTGTTTTGGCTGGTTGTTTCTTCCTCCTTTCTTGCTCTTAAATGTCTGTGAGCACTGCCAACACATTTGCCATGGTGCCACCTGTATCTCCCCCATGTCAATGCAATCTTACACCCTGACAGAATGTGCACAATTGTTCCTTTCCCTCCACACAATCCCTCATCCCCCACCTGTGCAAATTCACTGGGGTTGGTAAGGTGTCATACACTGCTCGGAGTAGGAACGATATACAGAAGGGCCCCAACCACCACAGTTCATTCCATGTGATTGTTCTCTCAGGGAGGTTACACCTCATCCATGCGCCTTAGGTTGGATTTTGCTCTTCTCTCTTCTTCCTCAAGGTTTCGGACATCATCCTGGATCATGGTTCCCTTCTCCCTAGGGGTTGACTTTGACCACTGCACGAAATGTGCAGTTCCTAGGCCCGGTCTCCCAGTGCAAGGGTTTGCAATGAGAGTCCCTATATGATAGTCCGCATTTGGCAACTTTAAACTACTCCACCACTGATGAAAGGGGGAGCTGGAGCTGACCCAACCTTATAGCCCCACGGATGTGAAGCTTGGGGGAATTTCCAGCCATCTTCTAAGGTGCTTGTGAGGAAGCTGGAGAGAGGAAAAAAACAAATACCACCAACTTGTCCAGGACTGCCGGGACAAGGGGTGGACAACATGGCTGTTGATGGTGAAACTCAGATGTCAAGGATTCCCAGCCCAATCTGTGTGGAATCTATTGACAAAGGTCAGGTTGAGAGGCCACTTGGAAAGCAGCCATTCGTAGGCTGGGAGAAGCATCAGAGAGCTTCCTGTTGGCTCTGGCATAAGAGAGAGGGCACAAGCTGGAAGCCTGGAGGAGAGCGGCAGAGACTTGGCCATTTGTCATATGACATGTTAATATTATATACAGGGCAATAGGTCATATGTAAAACATGTTAATATTGTATACAGGGCAATGTCTCACATAACATGTGTCACACACTAGGATGGTGGTTGTGTGTAGTTGGTGTTGGAGAGGAAGGGAGACCAAGCAGAGAGTGAAGTTCTTCAGTATATTTAATAAACTTTTAAAATAATAAACCTAAGCCACTTTCTTTTTAGGGCCGACTGTCAGCCCAAAACAAATAATCTCTTACTACAATGCTTCCAACAATGCGTGCGTTATGTTTTCGTGCGCCTTAGAGAATGGTCGCATGGACGATGGCTCCGTTCACTCTATGCAGATTTTGGCTTATTACTGTTTTTTTAGTTTTTATTTCTGCACCTCCTGCACTGTCGCTCATACAGTATGACCGACTAGCACTTTTGGATATACGTAATTCACTGGATACAGACTTTTTTCCACTTACCGGAGTAATTGCTGCAACTGGAATATCCC
>JACXGM010037726.1:0-11024 GCA_016801145.1 Umbra pygmaea
GCACTTGATCAGTAAGTTGGTGGAATAAAACAGGCACTTGATCAGAAAGTTGGTGGAATAAAACAGGCACTTGATCAGTAAGTTGGTGGAATGAAACAGGCACTTGATCAGTAAGTTGGTGGAATAAAACAGACCCTTGATCAGTAAGTTGGTGGAATGAAACAGGCACTTGATCAGTAAGTTGGTGGAATAAAACAGACCCTTGATCAGTAAGTTGGTGGAATGAAACAGGCACTTGATCAGTAAGTTGGTGGCAGGGAATGAAACAGGAGTCACAGTGTGTTGTTGGTTTTTCGTAGACTTTCTTGACCCACAAGACACACCTTATCAGAGTGTTGTCTAAAGCAGTGATTCGCTAACCTCTCCTGTGGGACCCCTGGCTGTTTAACAGTTCAGTTGTAGCCCTGAACTAGCTCACCCGATTCAAGCAGGTAAGGGCTTGATGCTTGGTTAACAAGTTGATTTAGTTGTTCTAGCTTTGGAATTAATCTAATATATGGAATGTCTAGGGGTCCCCAGGAAAGGTTTGACAACCACTGGCATAATGCACGTTCAATAGTCAATCCCAACGTTTCTAGCACGCCTCATTAAAACAATACCTCAGTTCTTGTAAACAGATTCTCAAGCTTACATTTTGCGTGGATGCAGTGTAGACGTCTTGCAGACCAGTCTGTTGCTAAAATGCAACTTGCGGTACGTTACCACAGTTCAGAAACTGAGTCATTTTGGTACTCTTTGTGTACAAAGATTAACAGTTTGACAGGTGAACAGTATTGTTGAATAAGTTATGTTCCACTACATTACAGTAAAATTATGTCAAGGTGTTATTGTGTCCACATTAGCAATTATTTTCTGTTAGACCAAACCTCAAATGCAAACGTGGGGTTGAAATGACATTAAAAATAAATAGTTATTTACAGCCGCATGCAAACGTTTAGGCACCCCTAAACTTTTCATGATTTTAATTAAAAAATTATTGGGTGTTTGGATCAGCAATTTCATTTTGATCAATCAAATAACTGAAGGACAAAGTAATATTTCATTAGTGAAATGAGGTTTATTGGATGAACAGAAAATGTGCAATATGCATCAAAACAAAAGATCGGACAACAGATCGAAGGAAATTGGATGGTCGTCCAGCAACAAACGGAAATATCTTAGTACATCTTATAAAATGTAAAGAAATAACAATAATCCTTAAAAATTGGAATCTTTTAACCAGTTATTGCCAGGTTATCTAACAACTCTCGCTGCCATCAAAGCAATCTGACAGAGGAATGGGCCACCGGATGATGCTGACATTGTTTAGCGTTGAGGCTTTCGTGCCAGGATGTGACACGGTCAACCTGGGTTCCCTTCCGCTCATTTGAGTCAAGTGGTCCTGCCACAACATTTCCATATTGCACTAACCCCTGTGAACAGCAAAAATGATGAATCAACTATACAAGGACGGTCCCTGGTAGGAAGCGATCGCTGAGCTCTTCCTGAGATAGCATCTGTGCTGCAGAGGTTAACTCGGCAGGCTGGCAGCACGGGGGTGTACGGAACCAGATGCTTCAGGCAGTTTCTGTTATCAATGCGTGAATGCATGACATGCAGAGTGCTGTAGAGCCCATGCAGCCTGTGTCAAGTTGGCCTTGTGAGTAGATTGCTTTAGGAAGTTTGAGATAGAGTCTATAGAAAACATTTGTCTTTATTCCATGATGCATGTTAAAAAGGGTATGTCTCATCCAGAGTGACTTACAGTAGTGAGGGCATACACTTAATCTTTTTCACACTTGCGCTGTGGTAATTAAACCCACAACCCTACTGTCACACGACTGTTATCAAGTGGGCTACACAGGGCTCTTTATTGTGTTAAAATCTGTATTTTTTATAGTATATTGTTCATTGACGTACATTGATTTGTTCCATATTGTTTTTACCGTGCCTCGGTTTGTTTAAATGTTTTAATTTTACCCGGCAAGTTGGCTGAGAACTAATTCAAATTTACAGCGATATTTGAGTAAATATTTTGTGGAAGTCCCTTTGGCAGCTGTGACACTTCTGGGATGGGGCTTGGTGAAACTGGATTTTGACAAGACTTAAATATTTATTCCAGGCCTCAATGAATGAAAGTATATGGAATTCAATAGTTAAAGAAAGTGTACAATTGCATTCTAAGTATTACAGATGAGTAAATGTAGTCCAGAGATTTAAAGATTCATTCCACGATGTTCGTAATTGCAATACTATTTTGTGGGTCCCCAATTGTAGATCAGATGTGTAGTATATTGTTTATATTATATGTAAAATCATTATCTTACCACAGTTAGCTGGAAAGCCGATGGTGATTTTCACCACTATGGCAGACATTTACTTCCTTGGCATCAGGGAGGAAATCTGAACCAAAGTTGGTGATGTATGCTTCCCTAAAGTGGAGGAACTACAGGTGGCACAACTGTTTATCAAACCAGAGCTTCACAGTGAAGTTTGAGGTTGCGGGGCGGGCGCAAAATCTGGACACAGCAGAGATGAGGGGAAAAACTAACATAGACATCTCAGAAAGAAAGAGAATATCAAGCGGGACATTTTTTAGCTTGACAGCGCCAATACACCCTAAAGGCCTAAAATATTGCGAAATGCACCTTTAAAGTTGCAAGGGCAAGAAAGCATGCAAAAAGGCAAAGAGGGAGATGCCGAAGGAAGCCTGAAGTATATAAGTGAGAGTTTTTTGTAACCAAAAATAGGTCATTTTTGTATGGTTTTCTTTCCGGCACAGACATTTGCTTTTCACCATTTGAAATATGAGAATGCTCTCACTACTGAGTTGTGGTTGTTTCACCTAGCTTTTCTTAAATGTCTGCACTTCCTGTATGTCAGTCTGAATTAGAGCATCTGCTAAATGACAATGTAAAATTTAAAGAGAGATCCACATGTCGAGGTGATGCCGTCACCATGCTTGATTTTAAAATAAAAAAATCCTAGTAGTGTACACAGACCACAAAATACCTTTTGGCATATTTGAAAATGAATTTCTTTGATTGCTATCTTGAGTAGTGGCTTACTTCTTGCCATCCTACCATACAGCAGAGCATCCGCCTGCAAACATTCTTCCAAATGGAGCGTAGGGATGTCTCAAACAGAAAGTCTTTCCCTGATGTTTAAACATTCTTTTCACCAGTTAAAAAACAACCTAAAAATATAGCTGCATGCAGCAATTAAGGGGTCCAAGCAGTATGAATGCCACACGAGGAATGGCCTCATAGGCATATAAGGTCTAATCGGCCTGGTTATCAGTTTGTGTTAACTAGTAATGAGAATTTACAGTTTTTCTCATTTGCTAAAACACAATTTCTGAAACCCTGCTTCAGTTTCTAAAGACATTAAACACAAAACCTCATCTCCAAGCACTATTCACAAACAGCTCACTCCTCTTGCGAAATGAATCTTTCGCCTCAAAACATAAACAAAGTCATCAAAATGATATACACAATCAAGCAGTCAGTAATCAATACACCAACAAATGGAAAACACATTGTTCAAAACATAAAGTTGTCAGGGAGAAGTAGATTTTGTAGCTCAAAACAAATTTAGTATTTTTCCGTCATTTTCTTTTGATGAACGAAAACATGTTCTATCAAAGTAGCTAAAAATCAACTAGGAATTATTACTCTACTTTGCTCTTTGCAATTTCTTGTTATTCCTTCTCCTCATCCTCCTCCTCGTCCTCCTCCTCGTCCTCCTCCTCGTCCTCCTCCTCGTCCTCCTCGTCTTCCTTGTCCTCCTCGTCCTCCTCGTCCTCCTCTGCCTCCTCGTCCTCCTCGTCCTCCTCTGCCTCCTCGTCCTCCTCTGCCTCCTCTTCCTCCTCTGCCTCCTCGTCCTCCTCGTCCTCCTCGTCCTCCTCTGCCTCCTCGTCCTCCTCGTCCTCCTCTGCCTCCTCGTCCTCCTCGTCCTCCTCTGACTCTTTCTTACCCCCCTCCTCTTCGGCCACCTCACATACGCACTTGTCCTTTTCCTCTCTAATTGTTCCTTCTATCCATTCTCACTATTTTTCCTGTCCACCTTCAACAACCTGTTTGCTTTCTGAACTGGCTTATATTGGTTGTGTCACATCATTCAATCAATGACATGGTGTGCCCTATTTGTGGTTGATTGTTGCCACTTGTCTTTTCCAGTATGGATGACATGTGCATTAGCGTGCAGAATGTGTTTTCAGAATAAGATTGTGTTTAGAGTTTTTGCTAATCAGTCTAAGTGAGATCTGCAAATTGTGTTTTACCATGTGAAATGTTTTAAGGTATTGATAACAGACTGCCCAATTAGCCAAATTAGTTTATTTTATAATATAAGTTATTAAATATGTCACACTATTCTCATAGAGTTAAGTGGCATATTTATGAAATGTGTAATGTTTCCTTGTTGTTAATCGATTTTTATCACGTTGAATCAAAAGTTATTATGCTGAATGCGAAACTATGAAAGACTAGGAATCCACTTAAGAATCTGGCTCCCTGTGTTACATTTGAACGGTCTATGCTTGTGATAAAGCGCCAGCCTCGTACTCCTCCGTGTTGACCAGAATGCAGAGAACTAACGAGTAACGTAAATAGTGTGACATATTTACTAACTTATAATATTTTTATATGACCATTTACATACACAATCTGTATTGCTTAAATATATAATAAATACACATTATCCTGTGTAATGCTAGCTACATTAAGGATTGAAATGGTTGATCGGTGGGCAGCGTTCTGACTGTCTAATCAATAAGCAACGAGCTGATTGGATAACGTTTTGGCCCTGTTTTGACACAGTCAAAATTTCGCAACTCGTAACTTGGGTTTTGTAACTCCAGTGTTTCACAAAACATTTGCAGACATTCACAAAATATTTTTACAGATGCAAAACTTTTTTACACATTCACAAAATATTTCTACAGATGCAAAACTTTTTTAAACATTCACAAAATATTTCTACAGATGCAAAACTTTTTTACACATTCACAAAATATTTCTACAGATGCAAAACTTTTTTACACATGCGAACATCACTTCGCAACCTCTAAATATTATTGGCCCTTATTTGATCCCATAGGGGAGTAGCAACATTCTACTAATAGTATGGTTACAATGACGGTGTTACCTGTTTGTAAAGTGTATATTTGTCAGTAACTTTTGAAATTAGCGCTTCGCCAGCTAGCAGTATGTTGTGGGCAGTTGGGCAGTTGCTTGCTAACATAGCATATAAACATGCTGGCAAACAACTCCCAAATAACATTTCGGTGGTGAGCGACAAAGGTGACACATGAATATTCCCCAATCTAGGTGCACAAACATAATAAAGACATATCCAAACAGAGTGATGGCTGTAATTAAAGCAAAAGTTGGCTCTGCAAAGTATTAAATCGTGGGACTGATTACATTTACAACTCTTTTATTCTAGCTTTCTTTTTTACCTTTCCAAATTGTTGCCTTTCTATGTTACTTGAATGTTGTAAGGCAGAATGTGTAAATAAAGAGAAGTTTTTCATGGGTTTCAATTTCAGGCTGTAATACCAAAAAGTGAGTAATGCAAAGGGGTATGATGCTTTTCTATAGGCACTGTGTGTATTCTTTTGTAAATTTAATGCCACCTTGGCGAATGAAGGCAAACATTTGAATGTAGTACATGAGAATTTCATAATGACCCCAAATCTTTGAATGCAAGTGTACAGTATGTGTCTGCAAAACATTTGTGGTCGATCAACAAGTAGGCTGAGAATCAGTAGGGCTTGTTGTAATATGCAGTGGAGGACGGGCCTCAGTCTTTGAAAATATATTGTGAATTTCTTGCGACAAGACAAGAATTACACAGCAGGAAAGTTAATTTAATATTTTTCATTTATGCTTTCATTTATTTTGAAAGATATGAACAGATTTTCTTGTCTAGCTTTCCAAATAATAGCTAGATGCCCATGTTATTACACCTTTATACATGATCAGTGAGACAGCATTTTCCAGTATCTAGTACTTACAAGGCATCTTCTACATTTGGATAGATTTCAGGCACATTTTTCAAGTTCGCTCGAGCCGAGACAAAATAAATTCCATACTGGTTGTACCGTATTTACATTTTCATGTCTCCAGATGGCAATCACACATTTGTGGGTTTTAGGTTAAAGTTGGGATTAGGGTTAAAATATTGTGTCCTATATTCATTTTGGGAGTTATCAAATAATTTAAACTATTACTGCAATTTAGTGATAACCTGTGATGTGTTAGGTTGATTTTAGATTAACCTAATGTTGGATTGTCTGGACCTTCTGCCCTGGATGAATAAAAAACATTATACATTTTTTTGTTACAGTACATAGAGCTGTAATTAATTAATATCTTAGATAGAGCTGGTCAATATGAGCAGTAATTCATAATGTTTTTATGCGTGAACTGAAACATCACAAAACAGATTAACACAACAGTCAACAATAAATAATGTCATTATTCATTCAAGGTTGTGTAATTGTCCATGAATTAATAGGTGCACAGTAAAATATTGAGTCACATGTTTAAGTAAACGAGTGGTATTGCAGAGAGACACACCGATGTTAATAGACTTCTACACAAAGCTTCAAAATGCTCTAGTATGGGCTACATGACCATCAGTGAAAGGTCATCCACAGTAAAGCAGAGATGATTTATGGGTAATCATTTCAGCGTGATGTTAATCATACCAGCTTTACATTCATTTCATCACTCCTGATTTTCATTTTAACCTGTTTTAGCAGCACAATTCCTAACTGTTTTGAAAACCATTAGATTACAACTTCATTCCTATTAGAGATTAGCTTATTTTACCCATAATCCTCTTCTGCAGAACCATCATGAAGTTTCACAGCATGAAGATGGAGGAGATCAACAAAATCATCCGTGACCTATGGCGCAGCACTTACCGCGGACAAGGTCTGTAGATGATTTAACGAACTGAGCCCTTGTTCCCCAACTGCACAGCTTAAAGTATGCACATTAATTAAACAAATTGATATTCAGGAATTCATTTAATAGAATTACCTATTGCATTCCTCTGTTGTTTAACATGTACTGTAGCGTTCAGTAGATGTTGGGCTCTTTTCCTGCAGAAATGTTAGGATGATTTTTTTTAAAGTGTAATGATTGGCTGTGCATCTGAGACAACACAGTTACGTTCCTGAACCGTAGCGGTCAGCCTCATTTTCACATTTCACAAATCCTGGTCAAACACAATTCAAACCTTTCAGGCAACAATCCTACATTTTTGTGCACCCCGTTTTTTTTAAATTTGAGATTAAGACTTTTCTTTGAAACCTGGTCTCGCTTACTGCGAGTCATGACCTTACTGCAACGCCACCCAGGGTCAATGACCTTACTGCAACGCCACCCAGGGTCAATGACCTTACTGCAACGCCACCCAGGGTCAATGACCTTACTGCAACGCCACCCAGGGTCAATGACCTTACTGCGAGTCATGTCCTTACTGCAACGCCACCCAGGGTCAATGACTCAACCATTGTCGGCTAAAGCCACACTTCAGCTGATTACTGAAACGTGAATCGGTGTCAATTTCAAATTGTAACTCAAATCATTCCACTTGTTAACCAACTTGTTATTAAAGTCATATGTGGTGAATAACAAGCAATGGTAGCACTTTATTTTGCAGGAAATAACTAAGTAATTAATAGGAAACAACCAAGACACAAAGACAAAACAACTTGGTAATAGCATGGTAACTAAACATCAGGGGCGGCGGCAGGGTATGGCTTGGTTGGGCTACAGCCCTACCAAGAATCTTGTTTGCCCCACCTTAGCCCCACCATGAAATATCAACTGTGCTGATTTAGTTGCGTTTTTATGTGGTTTCGGTGCAGAGTATGTGAGCGGTGCAGAGTATGTGAGCGGAGCAGAGTGGAAGCGGAGCTGACCCAGTTTACCAGAGCGCAGAGCAATATTTGAGCGGCCCAGCTTTTGGGCTCTCAAAATCGCTCCAGTAGCGCTCACTTCACATACCGTAGTCAGGACAGCCTAATAAGCCTCTACGTGTGTAGGTTACTTAGCTAGTGCACATTGTTAATGTGTAATCATGGAGTTCGCTAAATAGTAATAAACTAACAAAACATACAGGTGCAAAATCAAGATGATCTACAAAAATGAAAGGTGAGGTTAAATAGTGGTCACGATTAAACAGTCTTATGGAATATGAAAAGACATGCCTATCTCTCGCAAGCACAATAATGTACTGCGTGCACAAGTGAACAGAAAGAATTGAGGTGCGTCTCTACTGGTTAGACTGAGTTATAAAACCAGCAATTAAAACATTTAGTTCATTCACTTTGTATTACATTATTTTCGTTTTATAAAACATTTTAATTTATCTTCACAATACATATAGAAAATACATAGAGAATATTTATAAAATGAGATTGCACTGTTTTGTATTAACAGTTTACTGTATAAATGGTTTGTTTTTTCGTGTAGCTACATGGTCACACTTTTTGTGTTTATTTTAAAAACGTTATAACAATTCAAGCCGATTTAGTTTCAATATTTCAGTGATCGACATACATGGTCACACAATGGATGGGTTTGTTAATATTGTAATATGACTTATTATAAATAATTGGAGCGATTTTGGAGTGTTAACTCCGTTAACTATCGCAGCTTGTGCTCTCGCTCTCTCTCCGTCTATAGTGTCTGTGTGTGTGTGTGTGTGTTCACTATAACGGAACATTGCACATTCGCACTGGCAGTTCTATTCTTTGGAAAAGGTTAACAGAACATAGAATATGAAATTGGTATCTGATCCTATTTACGCTAGAATCAATCTTAAAAAACTAAATGTATAGCCTATATTTTTGGATCGATCTGCCCATCCCTATTGGGTGTGTAGTGGACAGGTTTGCCAGACAAAATTAACGATTTGAAATAGCGCAAATAGACTATTGCTTAAACTCAGTAGTAGTGATTTCCACGTCGGTTGCTTTAGATGTAATTTGCGTGTGATAAAAGGAGTCAGTCCGACGTGGTATTTCTAGCTACTGGGAATGATGTTACGCTCTATTCTATTGTGCATGTACATTGAAATTCAGACGTTGATTTGAGCCCAACCACTGTGTTAACCCACCATAGTTATGCCCAAAAAAAATACTCTGGCGCCGCCATTGCTACACATCAATATTAGGTCTTGCTGTGGCAATTAAAAGGAAATGGCTATGTTAAAGAATTTACTGAAAACAGTACTGGGGGTAAGACCATGCTAGTTACCCATTAATGTTGTTTGGGTTATGGTGAAATAACAAGTATTTCCACAAAGCAACAACCACATAAAATCTGGCAATTAGCCATTATTTCATGACCTTCCTGCCAACTAATTATTATAGCAAAACTAAATTGATTAATTCAATTGTTCTCTAAGCTGTTGTATCAGTGAAATTCACAATTGTTTTATCTTTTTTAATGTTGTTTTGCTGTTATTTCACATGTATTTTGTGTAAATAACGGTTCTTATACCGTTCATATTGCAATTTCTGGTATGTATTTAATGTTACAGCTATCCTCTATATTTACATCTTACCTTCTTATTACCGTCCTGGTGCTGGTCCGGGTAGTAGCATAGGTAGTTCCAGTGCAAATGGGTGTCCTCCTACTATCCTCCAATTTACCAGTTATTTCTTTTTTGTTTCCATTTCAATGTCTACGCAATTTCAGTGTAACAACCACAGTGTAACAAACACTGTTTGTAATGGTTCATCTATTTAGGGTTACAACAATATCATTTCATATTACTTTATACTTGATATTACAATTGTTTACTTTGTGTACTTTATACATTGACTAATTGGCCTAAACCTTATTTTTAATTGAATATTTGACCAGTTATTAACTAGAAGCAAAAAAAAGTAATCTGAATTAAATGTGGTTAAATTATTGATAGAACAACATGCTTAGATTCAATACTTTATTTAGTGCACACACATATTAACATTTACATTTTACGCACAAAAGCTACAGTATCAATCAATCAAATTAATTTATAAAGCCCTTTTTACAACAGCAGTTGTCACAAAGTTCTTTGACAGACACCCAGCCTGAGACCCCCAAGAGCAAGCAACACAAGTGATGCACAGTGGCTAGGAAAAACTCCCTAGTAGGTGGGACCTGGGAAGAAACCTAGAGAGAGGCCAATATATACACATATACAGTCGTATGCAAAAGTTTAGGCACCTCCGACAATTTCCATGATTTTCATTTATAAATAATTGGGTGTAAATAAGTAATTTCATGTTAATGTAGCAAATAACTGAATGACACAGTAATATTTTGGTAGTGAAATAAGGTTCATTGGAATAACAGAAAATGTGCACTATGCATCAAAATGAAATTAGACAGGTGCTCACATGCTTCCGTCACTATTCCGATTATGCTGGTTTAACACATAGGCCTTTACCTGGCACACTAGTGGGAGGTTACACATTCACCAGCTATACCACTGCAATTCCATCAGCAAGCACCCAATCTGTACAGTAGGTGGTGCTAGACAGCAATGTGGCCAGGTACCTTAATCCGACTTACCACCCACCTACCCAGGGATAAGCTAGGCCAATGGACACCTCTCAAATTTGGACAACTGGACACATCGTAAATGCCACAATCAGGATGCAAACACTCATCACCGTGACTCAGTTGTGTTTTAAAACAGAGACATAGACCACTGAGCCATGAGGCAGGCTCTATGGAATATCATACTTTGTACACTGCTCTGATGTCCTTAAACAAAACACCAAGGACAGCTTTATGATGCGTCCTAGCCCTCCAGTGATTACACTCTATTTAGTACACTACTCTGATGTCCTTAAACAAAACACCAAGGACAGCTTTATGATGCGTCCTACCCCTCCAGTGATTACACTCTATTTAGTACACTACTCTGATGTCCTTAAACATAACACCAAGGACAGCTTTATGATGCGTCCTACCCCTCCAGTGATTACACTCTATTTAGTACACTACTCTGATGTCCTTAAACAAAAC
>JACXGM010037727.1:0-11023 GCA_016801145.1 Umbra pygmaea
TTTTGCATGTCATTCGGAAATCAAGGTGCCAGAGTCTGGAGGAAGACTGGGGAGAAGGAAATGCCAAAATGCCTGAAGTCCAGTGTCAAGTTCCCACAGTCAGTGATGGTCTGGGGTGCCATGTCAGCTGCTGGTGTTGGTCCACTGTGTTTTATCAAGGGCAGGGTCAATGCAGCTAGCTATCAGGAGATTTTGGAGCGTTTCATGCTTCCATCTGCTGAAAAGCTTCATGGAGATGAAGATTTCATTTTTCAGCACGACCTGGCACCTGCTCACAGTGCCAAAACCACTTATAAATGGTTTACTGACCATGGTATTACTGTGCTCAATTGGCCTGCCAACTCTCCTGACCTGAACCCCATAGGTATCCGTGGGATATTGTGAAGAGGAAGTTGAGAGACGCAAGACCCAACACTCTGGATAGGCTTAAGGCCGCTATCGAAGCATTTTGGGCCTCCATCACACCTCAGCAGTGCCACAGGCTGATTGCCTCCATGCTACGCCGCATTGAAGCAGTCATTTCTGCAAAAGGATTCCCGACCAAGTATTGAGTGCATAACTAAACATAATTATTTGAAAGTTGACTTTTTTTGTATTACAAACACTTCTTTTATTGGTCAGATGAAATATGGTAATTCTTTTGAGCTGTATGCCAAAATCATCAGTATTAAAACAATAAATGACCTGAAATATTTCAGTTGGTGTGCAATGAATCTAAAATATATGAAAGTTTAATTTTTAACATTACATTATGAAAAACAATGAACTTTATCACAATATGCTAATTTTTTTAGAAGGACCTGTATATACCCCAGGGTGGCAGTATTGTTCCACCCAAAACATGACATCTTATAGTTGTTTTTTGAAACATTAACTTTATGCAATGTTAAAATAACTTATGATAAGCACACTGATTTGTCCCAGAACTGATGTTTAGTTTTGGAGACATGTTTTGTGGGTATAGAGATATTATTTAAAAAAAAATTTTTTTAATCAACATGAACAGTGTGTAGATGAAATGCTGGGTTTGAACCAGTCTCTGGGTGGGGAGTCATGCATGACTTGAACCAGGGACAATTTACCACAGCTTCTCAGCGTAACATATTTGTGTAGATTAATTTCAAACGTTGACAGTGTATCTTTAGCTCATTTTCAGTCACACACATTTCTGGGAAGTTTGATGTGGTTTAATGCAAAACCAGTAACCAGGTCAGATGTAAATGTATTTGAAGTTAGCTTTTAATACAGTAGAAATAAAATATACACAAGGCCAACTGTCCACGAGATATAATTACGGTACATTTAACTCCACAAGGCCTACAATATTGAAAAAAAACAGATGTGTGCACATTGCATATTTCAAGTACAATAAGCTTTAATAACTAAAAGGATCTGCCATTCCTTTTCTGACTGTTAAAGTTCACTGTACATCCCAGGGTTGGTAAAACAGAGCCAACAGCCTAATGTGTTGCAGGCATATTTCCGAATGGTGGCTGTTGTACCCAAACCTCTCTGACATGTAGCGGAGCTGTTCATCAAAGTGCTACCTACCCTCCATGGTCTCCATCAAACAATGTTATCAGCACAAACACACAACCAGGAGAGCTGATCATAAACACAGCAGCATTACATAAATATACCTCACAAAAAAAACACAGTCCAACTAGTCGACCAAAGGTTTAGGTGAACAAACATGATTCTTTTTCAATTTTAAAAATATTTAACAGTATCAAAATAACATTTGAATCCTTAAAGGGGAAATCTGGAATTTTCACATGCATTGTGGGGATTTTAAAGCACATTGTAGCCAAAGATTCTTGAAGAAGAAATCAAACGCCTCATGAGCACATTGTAATATTTATTAGACTGAAACCCAACACCCTAACCCCTAACCCAAACAATTACTGTATAACAAATTTAAATCTCTGATGTTGGCCTCATAGCTGGTCAGCCTTTTCACCATTTGATTTGTCCTTCAATTGGAGTGTTTACAATTCCCCAGCTTTAATGTCTCAGCTGTCTACTGTGTTTTGATGACATTTGATTTTGAATCCCAGATTGCCCCTTTAAAAGGAATGCATGGATGTACTGATCACAGTGGTTATCCTTTATTTCTTCAGTATGTACAGTAACAAATGACAAAACCATTAACGTTAAGCATGTGGTTTTCCATTGGGTCAAATATGGTCATCAAGTTTTATGGAAAGATATGTTGCCCAGGTTAGCGGAGTGAACAATGTAAGACAATGATCCTGATCAACTGCCAAAATGAGGCTAAACAGAATACTAGGATTTGTAAAACCATGTGGGATTTGCTGCAGTAGGTGCCAATAGCCACTAGATGAACAGAGACATTTATGTTATCTTTCTACTATAGTGGATATACCTTCTGAAAACTTTGACCTATAAAATATTGGGACTGTGCCAAAATGGGGTGACAGGCTAAAAGAAGGTTTTAGTACCTCTGTTATATAACCTCACAATGCTGAAGTTGAGAAATGGGTGGGTCCAATCAGCAAGAAAAACACGACACACCCTTCCGGCCAGCAGAACTAGTCAGGATCAGGCGTATAAGGGCTGGTAGCCTGGTCGACTGGACTTCTTGCAAGTGATCACGCACACACTAAGCATCCCGAAAAACTGAGGGGACAAAAAGGACCAAGAAATTAATTTAAATGAAATACTGAGGCAAACAGTAAATCACAGCAGTTTTTTTCCTCCCATTTTCTTCACCTAATTCCCACTAACCCTGCCTTGTCGGCAGCCCCGCAACCCCTTGTACAGATCTGTGGGTTGGGGAAGGGTGTGCACATGGTTCATCCAACCACATGTCGCCCAGCCGCTGATTCTTTACGCACTGCTCATCCAACACGGAAGCCTTTAGTCAGATCATGTACAGGATGAATACGTTCACTATACTTCCGCAATTAAATTTACAGGCGCCCGATCTGCACACAAGGAGTCGTTGGAGAGTGACATGGCAGGACAGATAATCTGATTTATCTAACCCAAATCCCAGGTAGCGCTATGCATATGTGCACAACCTCATGCAGGAGGTCCGGGCAAGCCAGGGAACCCATAGTCAGGCTCGAACCACTGACTATCATGACGTACTGTTCTGCAATGCAGCAACTTAGCCCACTACGCCAAAGATCTTCAGACCAAACTCTGGTTCAAAGTCTGGTAATGGAGCTGCTAAATTAAGTCAAAGGACATTCAGGTGCAGTACCTTGATAATGGCGAAGCCAAGTATAACCAGCATGGCATAACTCATTACATCCTGGAGGAGCTGTTCCAGTTTACCCTCACAACCCTAAAGGAGACACACATCAAAAAACATCAAATAAAGACAACAATTTGTTTATTACTAGCAGGCTTCACTTCTTTCTGATATTTTTAGCCAAAAAAAACAAACACTGCAGCCACATGGAAGACCAGAATGCTTTAAAATTATTTCTGTTAGATCCTGGATGTTTACCTACAGTGGCTTATGACAGCATTAGTTTTATATTGAACGCCACCAACACACAATTACCTGAGTATTGATCAGGTCTAGCTGGTCCAATCTGCCTGTGCATAGGGTGTTGTTCTTTTTACAACAGGAGATGGGCACCGTATTGTTAGATTGGCTGAACCAGGTGGTAGTGGTCCAGTTCGTATAATTCTGTACCCCACAGCACTGCAACTGTAGAGGAAATAAAAGTTTTCTAAGTTATAATGATCATTCATATCAAAGCGGTTTAATGTGCTTGTAGGCCTGTTAAAGGGGAACACAGACGAAATTCAGCAATTTGTCTATTTTCTACTTATTTGACAGTCTGGCTCATCAGTCAACTCTCTCACTCAGGGAGTACAGGGTGGATTCAGCGTGAGTGCCTCATCAACTGGAGACAAAAGGTCTGTGCAGATGAATGGGTTTGCATACAACTTTGTGAAATAACGATCATTTGCGTGAAAACCAAATGTTCTTTTACAAAGATGTGAACATGTATATTTTATGTACCAAAAGCAGTTGGGCCTCACGATTTGGAAATTTTTCCTTGTGAAAGGACATTTGTTTTTCACGCAAATGATCGTTCTTTCACAAAGTTTTATTGAAACGCATTCATCTGCACAGACTCTTCATCTCCAGTTGACGAGGCTCTCACGTTAGCTCTACCCTGTTCTCCCCAAGTGAGCGTTGACTGACTTCACATGATTTAGGAACAAAAAAGTAATGTTTTTATGTAGACAAAAAAGCAACGCTGACCTGAGACTGCAGGTAATCTACGGCCCTTGATTCAGGGTTATTTCCATCATATTTCTGGAACACATCGCTCATCGACCGCTCCAAGTCACCTTTTATCTGTAAAGATAAACAAATCAAAACATATAGAGTATCTATTTAAAAAATATACCTGTATTGTACTTGTAAGAAACTAGTATACATTATATGATTTGCATGCAAAGTAATGCATAAATCACTCACTCTGCTCTGATAGATGAACCCAAACACGAGCGCAGTGACCTCTGCTGCAAACATTGCCAGGATGATCATTAGGAACTATGAAAGAGAGAGACCAGTCTTTTACCATCACAGAGAACAAGAAGTAGTTCAGCAAGTCCAACCAAACGGTGTCCTATCCAATACAGACGGCACTAATTTGACCTGTGTCCTGATCAAATGTAGTGAACTATATAAGCATGAGGGTGGTATTTGAGACACAAAGCGCATTTAAAAAAAGAACGTGCTGGCACCTGCCAACCTTGCCTCTACAGATGCTGTTCTTGTGTTAGATTTGGAATTGTCCACTGACTAGTTAAGGAAGCTGATCCTGGGTCTGTAGGTCAGGGATACCACCTGATACTCACACAGCTGAGGCCCACCGTCGACTCTCGGAGGGTGGCACAGCAGCCCACCACCCCGATGACGAACATCACCACCCCCACAGTGATGATGATGGCGGCAGGGATCAGTGTGTACTTATCCTCTAGGAACTTATCAAAGTTGTTGTAGCTCTGGATTATGTAGGAGCCCACGTAGGTCAGAGAAGCCCCTGCAGCCTGGAGAGAAGAATGAAACACGGACACGTTACGCAGCTAATTAAGGCTCTGAGGCCTATTCTTTACCCTTCTATTAAAGACTGTTGTTGAGTTGTCATTTCTGCTAAGTGATAGAGATTGTACATTTACTTTATAATATCTTTTTTATAATTTGCCCTTGTCACAGAGGAATGGGACTGGTGAGAGCTGTCTGGCACTAACGAAACTCATGGGGAGGTACAGGAAAATCTAAACTGCGTTACTTTTTACCTCACTGGAATTAACTAAGTACATTTACAAGGTACTATAGAAATATGTCATTTGAAAAATCACTGATACGAAATGTGTGATAACAAGCACCTTTAGATTCTATGCTTTGGAAAAATTGTGATTTCACAATTTAATTTAAAAGTGCTTTGTCAGTTTTAAAATGCAGGGTTGATTTAGACCCCAAAGTTGCTCAGTATTCTTTGTCCAATGTTTTTTTCAATCAATCAATTAATTTATTTATTAATTTCTGCCCATTGTATGATTTGAGTACATACATGTTCAGACTACTGGCCACACGTCTCAATCATACTTACAACCCTGGTATTGCAGGGACCATAGTCTAAATGCAGGGCTCACAGCACGAGTCGAGGGTCACTGAGACTACCCTATTCAAACAATAAAAGCTCTGTCCTATAAACTGCAGCTTATACAAGACATTCCCTGGTTGTAAAGTAATTAATCTACTGTGTAAACATTGAAAATGTAATAATCTAATGAGCTAGATTAGACTAAAAGTTTTTTGGATTGATGATACTAGTGTTGTATGAAGACCCTCAACAAAAACATTTCTTCAGAAAAGTATATGTGGGAGTGGAAACACACATTGCAAAATGACTTATACCTTAAAAGTTACAGTGTAGTATTCCACAGAGTAACAATGAAACTAAATGTACAACATTTATTTTGTGACACTTAAAAAAATAAAAAGACAGTTTAGGTGGGACAATAATGTTCTACAACTTGCTGTACATAATTTGCCCTTTGACCAAGATGTTTTATAATTTTTGTTCAAATGAATTTTCAGGCGAACCATCCCTTTAAGTTACATTTCACATTTTAGTAATTTAGCGGACACTCTTATCCAGAACAGTGACACAAAGTATGTACAAGGACACACCCATGGAGCAACTTGGGGTGAAGTGCCTTGCTCAAGGACACAACGACATTTGGCCCATTGGGACCAAATGTGACCCGGCATCCTTGTGACTACAAGTTGACTCCCTAATCACTGCGCCATCTGACACCCCAAATTAGTCATGCTGTTCCTGAATGTGATGATTATACAAACACAAGGTTGCTAGTGGTCAAAAGTTCTTGATCAGGTGGTCAGCCATTGCCTAACAGTTCTTCCGATTGAGGGCTTCAGACCACATGACCCAGTTCTCACAATCAGGCCTCAGTCACGGGACTCTTCACCCCTCCAACCCAAGCGAAACCCCCCCACACACACACCCAACTACCCCCCAGCCTAATCCTTCCTGGAATTTAGATCTACAGCAAGAACTCTAGAACAGCAAGAACATCAGAAAGGAATGTATAGTGGTGATTACGATAGAAGTATTTTCTTTTTCTGCTTGTTATTACAGTATGTTTTTTTGTATATTTCTAACATCAATCTAGATCAGGGATGCACAACCCTGTCCCTGGAGAGCAACAGTAATTTAAGTTTGCTTTAACCATAATTTAGTGCACCTGATTCTAATAATAGGCCAAATGAGAGCAAAAATAGGTTGCCCACAACAAGTGTTGGAAAGAAAACATGCAAGACGGTAGATCTCCAAGAACTGGTTTGGGCAGCTCTGATCTAAATCATCTTATTTCGATTTGGAAAATGTACTATAATAGATTTGAAGAATATTATATTTTTTTTACTTAAAATTGTACAGCACGCGTATGTATACATTTCTGGATGTACAGTAGACTACTTTCAGCAGAAAGTAACATTTGATGAACTCTGATTCTCTTGAAGCCCTCTCGGTAAGGACAGGCTGGGGAGACAGGTGGGGCTAATCCTTTGTATGTAGCGTAAACACAGAGGAAATGAAACTACACAAACATCACACTTCTTATATTCCAAGCATGGCAATGTGCAAGAACGATGCAACACACACACACGGGTGTAAGTCTTGGGGAACTATGGCTTTTGAACTGAAATAGACAAGCACAACTGTGTTTTTGTATTTGCTAGTGAATATATGCAATAGCACTCTAACTCTTTCCCAATTTGAGTTCACTGCCTATGAGTACTATGTTTGAATAGGAGAAAGACATTTAAAGGAATTTACTGTGTATTGTCATTTTGGAACAACATCTGGAATGGAGAACTTCCTTAAGTCTCAAATTTAAAGCAGACATTAAATGAGAATTTCCCTTTTTATCAACTCAATGTAACATGGTTCCTTATCCTAAAAGTACATAGGGACCCATCCGTTTTATGAACACATAACAAATCTCAGCTTAATATAACCACACAGCTTGCTAATATTCTATGGAAGTAAATAATCATGAAAATCATAATAATAAACCCCCATGAATTACATCCACATTTTATTACATGGCTAAAACAATTAGAAATGTTCATAAACTAATCTCAGGATGAGGAATTATTTAACATTAATTCTACTTAAATGTGTCAGAGGAAGTCGCTTGAGTAAACCCCATGATTGCATGTAAATCCCCATGATCCCTTGTTTTGTTGCACCTGGACTACTGCCCTGTTGTTGGAGGTAAAGAAAGACAAGCAAATTATAGATTGTGCTGAAAACAGAAATACAAACTACACTTAGATGTCCCAGGTGGGTGAATGTAATTTATGTGGAAGCCAGTCGCTCCTTGTTTTTGTGATATCTGGTGTTGTTACTTAGCCATCGGTTTAGGCAGTTTAAACACCTGACACTCTCCAGTATATGTAACTAGGTCTTCAGTTGGATCAAACTCACTCCTACACATTTTCATGTGGTCCAAGCATACATCTTTTCAGGGGGCAAAAGCATACACCTTTTCAGGGGGGCCAGGAATCCTAGTGATTACTGGCGACGGCCTGTCAATATTGAAATAAATCATAAAACATGCAAGTGTGAGGGCATTCTTTTTAGAACCCACCCCTAGGTAATTTAAATCCACTTAACTGCTTTACCCTTTATAATGATAGGTATAGCCACTTGAATAAAGAACAATTGTTTAACTGCATTACAAAAATAGATAGGCGTGGGCAATCCATTGATTACTTTTGTGGCTGGATGAATATGCACATTGAAGTTAACTGCCACAACACTCACACTTCAGTATTGAGTGTGTTACGAATAAAATGCTACTGAAATGAAAGAATAGGTTGACAACAATCAGAACGATTCCTTTAAAGGTTGTTTGAACAAGAACATTAATTTATAGACACCCGTGCTAAAAAAACAATCGTTTCATTTAACCAACATCCGCTGAGGGTTAAATAGGAAGTTACCAGAATGTAGGTTTTAAAATAAATCAACCTTATCAAAACATCTATTCAAAGTCGAACAAACACTTACCCAAAATATCAAACTTAGCAGCAAAAGTACAGTTTTGGAGGTAATAATTCCGCAATCCATGTTGACGTGGTCGTGGGAGCTATTAAACTGGTAAAATATGATCGTGTTAATCTTATTTCTTTTTACTACGAGACCGTCTAACCTATCAGACCGACGAAGAATCACCCAATAGGAGGTTACTCTACTTTTACTGCTTCGAGAACCAAGTGCATGACTAGCTGACGCACGATCACATGCTGCAAAACAGCAAGCCGCACGCGGTTACAGAAAGGGTCTTATGCCTACTTTACGTTTTACCATTACATGGGTAAATTGAAGATTTATTTTACGTTTTGATGGAATATATTGGTTATTTTTTGTTATGATGTCTTGTCAAATCTTTCAAGTCACACAAAACGTAAGCCTATAAACAAAACAAACGGTATAGAAAGTTCTCTCATCTGCTGCAATCCCAAGCATTAAAGTAGCTTTCATTGTACTTGACATGTATATCATTTATACTACATATTTCTAACATATTATTTTGTTATGTACTGTATGTATTTAAAGTTTACTTAAAAAATACTTAAATATTTCGAACACATAGCCTACTTATGTTTCAACATAAGTGTACTAGAAATATCATACTGGAGTATAATGTTTTTTTTCACTTGGGATACCCTAGATTTTAGATAGGTTGCCCATTGTAAAAGATTCAGTCACTGACCTTTGCAATTAACATTATAATTATTTAAACTTCCCATTTTGGCCTGGATGTGTAATATGATATTTGTATGTGCATCATTTCTAAGTAGAGTTACTGTTATGTCTCAGTTAGACATCAAATTATAAGTTTAAATTGGTGAATTTGATGACATGGGGCACAGATCATGACAGAACATGACGTAGAACCAGAGACTGTAGAACACAACACTCAGGGAGCCTTTTTAGTTAAAATTTTAGTTTTACAACCAGTGGCCAGAATCGTGTACTGCATCTTTAAGGGTGTCATTTACTATTGGGCTCGTGCTACTATTGTGCAATCGGGGTGGTGAGAGACCCATTGACACTTGTGACGTTTACAGAAAGCCACATGTTGTTTTCGAAATTTGTAGTTTTTTTATCAATTATTTTGGGGTATTTAAAATAAACAATAGGGTAAGGTGGGGTAACTAGCAAATGAGAATAATGTTTAATTGTTTAAACGAAAAAAGCAAAGTTACCCCCGGCACACTCATCCAACATATTAGTCGTTTTATGAAAATGTATTAAAAAAATTATCTCTAGACCAGTGGAATATTTATATTAAGGCATTCCAAATTTTGTATTAAAAACAAATATATAGTATTTAGTTTTGCGGGGACCAATCACAAACTGGCTTATTCACCCGGGCGGCTTTAACACGATGACGATAGAGAAGCGATGGCAATCAGCTTCGTTTCATCTGTCTGATTGGTTGCAGGACAATCCAATTGCTGCAGAGTCATTTGAAATATGCCCGTTCATCCCGCCTCTCAGAAAATACAGACTACCAAAACTAATATTCAATCTTAAAAGATTGAGCTTGGTCCTGGTGATCAGGGGCGCTGCTAAGGATTTTGGGCCCCATGAAAAGAATCTTGACAGGGCCCCCAACATAGCTGAGACAGGGCTTCTCTGGGCCCCCTCTTAGTCATGGGCCCCGAGAATCGTCATCCTTTACCCCCCCTTTACAGCGCCGCTGCTGGTGATAGCCAGACAAAATCTATAGATCTAACTTAATTGAAATGTATCTACAATGTTTTAAAAATATGAAAAAAATTGATAAATTTACCTCAATAATGTTTTGTGAATATCTACAAATGTTGTGACAATTTTAGTAGTGCCAGCCAGGTAAGGTGTTGGGGGATAAATATGGTGACATATTGTGCAATATGTTAAATAAATGGGGGGGGGGGGCAGTTACCCCAAGGGCCTAGTTACCCCACCTTAATTATGGGACAACAATTCCCTTCTCCAGTTTGTGTTTATTTTCTAAAATTAACAAAAAGGGAATGAACTGTGTAGAATTTAAAGGTGCTATATGTAAAACGGACAGCCAGCGTTAAAAAATGGGTACTACAGTTCAAATTCAAAATACCTGAGTTGTATCCCTCCGCCACCTCCTCCCCAGAATCGAAACTAACGTGACGAACAAGATCAGTGCAATCATGACAAGCAAACCGTGTTTTACTACATCTATGGAACTGTTTAGAAACATGCAGAGTTGTTTTAGGTTGTGTAGAATCTCTATGATCTCGTTCGTTTGCTGCTTCCATGGCTGTAGCGCGCTGGGTTTGCGTTTTTTACAGGTATGTTTGGCAATCCGTTCGTGCTGTCAAAATGGGCAGTTGATAACACACAGGCCAAAACATAAACATAAATTCCGTCCCGGAACGTACTTTTCCAAAAGAAAAAATACTGACATT
>JACXGM010037729.1:0-11023 GCA_016801145.1 Umbra pygmaea
AGCACCTACTGATCCAGAGAGCACCTACTGATCTAGAGAGCACCTACTGATCCAGAGAGTACCAGACAACAGGAAAGGGCAAAGGGCACAACCATACTGTCAGCAGTCTACAATGACATGAGTGTTAACAGCCTTCTGTCACATACACATACACAATAATACACAAACACACACACGAAGACTAACACACACGCCCTCTACACACCCAGTAACTCTGTTTTCTCATGCATAGGGTGGGGGCATAACCCAACTATCAGAAGACTACAAAGACATGACTTTTAATGTCACACACTTATGTGCCCACGCACACAAGTTCAGACACAAACACGCATGTACTTACACACACGCACGTGCACATACACACACACAGAAACACATTCCACCTACTTTCTGTTCAGTTAAATGTCAATAGCCTAATGATAGCTGATGGAGATTAGTCTCTGAGATTCAGCGCTACAGTTTGATTTAATGACAGCCAAAGCTCCTTTTTCGCTCCTGTTTTATTGCAAATCCATCCCATAATACCTGCCAACATGTAATCTACCTCTGGGTGGCTGTCCTGAATTCCACCCTTAATAGTGCACTATGGTTATAGAGCTCTGTTCCTAGGTAGTGCAATGCATGGAGTAGGGGATAGGGAGTAATTTTGGACTGATAATTATCCATTCTTAATCATGCTGTACATAACCTAGCTCAAAGATGTCTGCCATTAATAGGAAAAGCCATTGTGAGATATACTGTATATAAAAAATATAACCCACTTTATTACACAAGAGTGTAAGCATGTATATAGAGTTGATATTCTAAAAGTAATAGGAAACCATGACTAAAATGAGTGTACCTTTATTAAGACGAAGACATTGAGATAGAATTTTCAATTTTAGAAGATAATTGAGAAAACGTCTCAAATATATTTGACGTGGGTAGTTCTTCAGTTCCAAAAAAGTAATGTTAATTTCGTAATGTTAATAAAACGTCTTTCACTGAATCTAATTTAAACAAGAACAGAGCGACAGATTAACCTACTCTTCATTAATAATATGTCTCCAGTAATGTTTCAACTCAAAGGTGATTTATTTCCCTCTGTGTTTTAAGCAGGAAACTAACTTTGGTTAATTGGAATACTTTCCATGAAAAGTAAAATATATTCAGTTGGAGCAACAATTAGTTCTAATAAAAAATGACAGATTGTAAAAAAAGTACCTTCATTTGATCATCTAAAAAGTTAACAAATTTTATACGGGCGTTTGGAATAGCAATTAGAGTTAACTGTTTTGCCTGCAGACTCAGTGACAAAGCTTTCACCTTGGTGGTGAGGTGATCAGAACAAGGTACTTTTCGACATCAGTAAGAGTAATGTTACATACATGTTAATGTTTGGACATCCAATCAGTTTTTATTTTTTATTTTTAATTAACCATTATTTAACCATTATTTAACTTTTATTTAACCAGGTGAGTATGTTGAGAACAGTTTCTCATTTGTCTCAGCTACAGAGATAGATTAATCTGAATACAAAGTGGCAGTGCAAAAATAACCCTAGAGTACATTAGGTAACATAATGAGCATGGCTATAGGAATAATAGTGTGCAAAAAATACAAAGACTGTATAGTATGTAAAATATGTGTTCAGGGTTAGATGAGGGCACCAGGGCATAAATGTGTACAGTGTCCAATGTAGGGCCAGATGTATAGAGAATGGTGTGGTCTGCATAGAGGTGAATCATTGAGTCACCTGCAGCAAGAGCTACATTATTAATCTATACAGAAAATAAAGTTGGACCTGTGCCGAATACAAAGCTGTTTGTAGTTACTGTACTTTCAAGTGGATGGCGTAAAAGCACTGTGGCTCAAATCTAGAGTTTCCTTTCAGATTTAAGAGAACATTAACACATGTACACTGTAAAAAATGATTACATGGCACAACTTAACTCTAGGCAAATATATAATTGCTCAATAAAATTAAGGGAACACTGAAATCACACCTTGAGTCTTGATGAATGAAACATATTAATGATCAAAATCTTTATTGTCCATTGCATAATTTGTTGAGAACAAAATGATGTAACAACGGTCAATGGAAACCTAAATCACCATCTTGTTGATGGCTGGATTCAAACTCACACCAAAATCTAAGTAAACAATTCAAATCATGCACATAGCAAAACGCAGTCAGGAAGGATACGGAGAAAGCAATTGTCTGTGGCCACCACCTGCAAAACCATTCAATTTATGGAAGTTGTCTTGATGATGCTTCTCCATTGCAACTGTTGTCACTTTAATTTGCACCACAACAGCTGACATTGATTCATGATCGCTGATCAATTAACAATCAATCAAATGTTGTCACAAAATGCTTGATACAAAATGATATGACAGATATCTGGCCTAATACCCCCTAAAGAAAGCAACTCAAGTGATGCACAGTTGCTTGGAAAAACTCCCTAGTAGGTGTAATCTAGGAAGAAACTAGGGGATCCTCCTAGGATCAACATGACATCAGAAACATTAGAGTGAGTGTAACTTGGGTCTAGTAACTTGGTACAACTCTGACCCCATAAATGAATATATAATCTGCCTCTCTGCCCCCATTACATATCAATGAGATTTAAGTGGGGATTATGAAAGGACAGAAAAACCCTAGTCCCCCGGCACATAAACTATTGCAGCATAACATCTGGGGCTGAGACGGGGGGGGCAAGAGACGTGGTCCTGCACAAGGGAAATCTCATGCAGGATTCAGACCAACCCAAAATGCCAAGAACACACCTCCAAAGGGACACCAACAGACCGCAACCTTCCTGAGAAGGTAGAGTATAGTCCACACAGTGTACTTCCATCCCACAAGTGTGGGGTATCATAGACAGGCCAGTGCCCCTGAGTGGTGTTGGAGTGAGGATATCCCAGTGGAGATAGGGGAGCCTACCAGGCAAGCCAGCATGTGTGGTTCATCAACAGTGCTGCCATAGTGTGGTTCATCAACAGTGCTGCCATACTCTTTTAGCCCCCTGGGCCAGACTACACTTCCATAGAACCTACTGAAGTGATGATTCTAGACACTCTCAAATGGGTTGGCAGATCATTCCACAAAAATGCAGCTCTATATGAGAAAGCCCTTCCACCAGCTGTTTGTTTACACATTCTAGGAACAGTAAGGAGGCCTGCATCTTGTGAACGTAACGTACTTGAAGGTATGTGACGGCAGCACCAAATCAGACATATAAGTAGGGAAAGTCTTTGTAGGTTAACAATAAAACTTTGAAATCAGCCCCAGCCTTAATTGGCAGCCAGTGTAGAGATGCTAGAATTGGGATCATATGTAAAAATTTAGTGGTTCTACTCAGAATTCTGTTGACCATGTTAAGCACTAACTGTAGTTCTTAGGGTCTTGTTGGGGTAGCCAGAAAAGAGAGCATTACAATAATCCAATCTTGAAGTTACAAAAGCATGGATTTGCTTTTTTGCATTATTCCTTGTCATAAAGTTTCACATTTTTTGCAATGTTCTTTAGATGGAAAAAATAATGCTATTGAGATATGTTTTACATGTTTGTCAAAAGAGAGATCTGGGTCCAGAGTAGCACCAATGTCTTGGACAGGTTGTTCTGATATGACTGTACAACCATCTATGTCCATTGCCAGATTTGACAGCAGGTCTCTTTGTTTCTTGGGACCTAAAATAAGCATTTCTGTTTTTCAGAGTTTATAAGTATGACCAAGAGGCAATACTATTTATATTTATGATATGTACCTATTGTAACTACATTTATGCATACCCATATTCTACTGCTCTTTATACTGTTTCTACTGCAAATACACACATTTTTCCTACTCTTAAAATGTTACTGTTACTACACTGCACATATCTGTCTATATTGTTTATACTTTATAACCATATTTATTCTGCATCTCATTATGTCAGTATCTGTAACAGGAGTCCCAGTGTGGTTCCATACGGACTGAGAGAGGACTCTTTATAATTATATTAGATATTTCTGTTTCGGTGATCTATATCCCCGTTACTTGTGGATAACAATCTGTTTGGCTGTTTTGGACCTGTGCTTAACTATGGACACTCCACATCGTGCCCTCGCCTCGTTTTAGCGAGATGTAAGTAGACTCGGCATTTACGAGCAGAATTGCCTATTTCCAGGTGACCAGCTATTCGCGTTCTGGGCCGCGTTTAAGAGCCCTGTATCTAGCAAGTCTCGCCTGAAGTTATGTTGTCCTAATTTATGCCGATTTTCCTTTTTTATGCAAGTCGGGAAGCCATCCGTATTTATTGTTAAATAAAACCTACAAGTCTGCCATTTAATGCCCTCCCTTCATTACACATCATTTCAACATGTGACAGTATCAGTAGTTGCTTTATGTCATTATATCAGTATCAGTATTTGCTCTCTACCATGTACAAATAAAGATGTTTGTTATTTTCCATACTGTCCCAATTCTTTCAGAATTGTAGTTAAATAAACATTATCTGAACATTTATTTAATCTTTAAAAGGTGGGACAGAAAATAGACTAAGACCATTAAACTAACAATTACTTTTGGTACATAACATATACATTTTGTATGATGTCAGTTGTGTGGTTAAAAAATACACTTTCTGACATCTATGCCAATGTGGGAGCAACCATGTATCTGTGGGTAGAGCTGGTGGGTCCAGGCAAACCCATATGGAACTCGGGCCCACCCAATCACATTGTTTTACCCTTCAAAAAATATCAGATTAGCCTACCTGTATGTATTAAAATAATCAAATTTAAAATGTACCTAGGCCTATCCATCTTTTTTTTGCCCCACCCACACTGCAACTCCTGGCTTTGTGCCTGTGTGGAAGCTTCTTTCCAGCCCAGTGCTAGTAAGAGAGAACATTCGATAAGTTGACAAAAAAACAAAAATATTGTATTAAGAAAAATAAGTCTTTATTTAGTTTTTTACATGTTGAACTTGCCCTCTCAGGCAGACATGATGCACAAGCTGGCGTTTCCTCCTCCTTGGTTGAGAGGAAAGAAAAGATACAATCTAAACCATGCAACTGTATTTTATTTTACAAAATGTATATATTTACCCCAAATATTGGGATTCCAGATTTTGTATGTTTTCTATGTGAAAGAACATTCATCTTTCAAGCAAAGGATTGTTGTTTCACATAGTTCTGTCGAGCGCATTTATCTGCACAGAGCCATGACCTAATGCCGCAACACTGGAGCCAACTCAACCCTGTTCTCCCTAAGTGAGAGAGCTGACTGATGAGCTAGACCATGAAAATAATTACTTTAAGCAATTTAGCAACATAGTCAAATTATAAAATGGTGTCCTTGTTCTCTTTAACCCATAAAAGGAACATGTCTCAAAGAAAAATCATACATAAGTCAATAACATACAGTAATACTTGTCCAGGATTTCCTTTTGATTTCTGCTTGATGATATTTTTTAGTGATATTTGATTTAGCACCCTTTATCCATCCGTTTCTCTTTGTTAACAAACTGGCCCTTATCAGAAGTAATGCACTAAGAATGCATAGCTAATAAACTCTTTTTGAGAAAGTAGAGGCCTATATGTTTTCAGAGACAGAAGCAACATAAACCTTAGGGTCTTTTTCTGTGAATTTCGTTGTTTTCTTTCCCTTTCATAATCTTTTAATTATTAGTACAAAAATAAACATTGTACCCCTGAAGCTGAAAGACATATTTTTATGTCCCTGTTGAGATTTCCATTCAGTCTTTAGGCTAGGCTGTGGTGTGTGCTCGTGTGTATGTGTGTGTGATATGTTGGGTGTGGGATGTTGAGAGAGAGAGAGAGCGCGAGTGAGAGCGAGAGAAAGCGAGAGAATGTTTACTAATAATAAACATTAAAAAAAGAACACTAAAATTGTGGATGCATCTTGAATCAAGTCACCCAGATACACTGCAATTTTAAGCACTGCAAACCCAGGAATTGAACCCCAAAAACAGTCCTTTCAGTCAGCTGGTCATGAGACTTACTAACCAAACAACACCTAACATCGTTCCATCTCAGACCAGCACTGCTTTACAATCACTTATCAGAGTTAATCAAATTGTTAAACAAACCAAAAAAGACTATTTGGAACACTGGAATAATCAAACCAAAACACAAAACAAACTAATTTGCTATCAGGCCAAAAACAGAGATTATTAATTTGCTGAATATCTTTTTACTGTCAAATATATAGAGCAGAGACAGATCCTGACCAAGTACAGGCTCAGTGACAACAGTCTAGCCATTGAAAAAGGCAGACTTAAAAAAACCTGGTTACCAAAAGAATCCAGAGTATGTGGTCATTGTACGACAGGTGAGGTAGAGACAGAGATGCACTTTCTACTACACTGCCAGCATTTCTTTAATAAATTTGAAATGTTGATGCGATTGTTCGACACACTGTCTGATGAAGCAAAGATGTCCGTGCTCTTGGGGGAGGGACACACAGCCCCCTTGGCTGGACGTTACCTCAGAGAGTGCCACAAATTGAGGGACAACCTGAATGTCCAATAATGAATATAATGAATGGCCTTTTGTTTATTGTTCATATTTCCTCATTATTGTTATTATTCTTTACACTTGATAGTGCCCACTTCAGTGTTTTGTTTTTGATTCAGATTATAGTTCTCATTGCTTGTCATTTTTATGTACTGTCACTATTGTGCCTCTAGCTTTGGCAATACGGTTGTAATGACTGTCATGCTAATAAAGCTGAATTGAATTGAATTGAGAATAGAGAGAGAGAGTGTAAGAGAGGGGGGGGGGAACATAAACACAACTGAACCACTGTTGTCAGATGATTACAGGCTGGGCCAGAGAGTGTGTGTGTTTGTTTGTGTGTGTGTGTAGTTGAGAGAAAACCAGCTGTGTAATTTAATTTGTGTGTATTGAGTGTCCAGTACTGAGAGACATCTAGTGATACTACACATCTACTGTGTGTGTGTGTGTGTGTGTTTGTGTGTGTGCATGAGTATACGTGTGTGTATTTCTGTGAATGCGTCACTGGAGATTCTAAGACCATAAATTAAGAGAATCACGTTATTGCGGATGACATGACCACAATAACGACCAATTATAGATTGAATCAAGTCGTCTGTGAAGACGAAGACACATACCAAACACAGGTACACCCCCCAAACAAACACGCAACAGGCTCAACCCCCCCCCCCCACAAACAATGCTCAAAGGCACATACAACCCTCCAACAATCAAACGTACACATTGCAGAAACAGCCCAGAAACAACGAGTTGTTGTTGTCCTAATTCCCTGCCTTTTGCGTTAATTCAAAACAAAATGTGTGCTACAGAAGCTCATGATGCATTCTGCCAAGGCAATCCAGGGTTTTATTCCTAAACAATACCGAATACAGATGTGGAGGGAGAAGTCGACTGAAAAGAATGTCATTGGGGGCAATAAAAAAGATTACTAAGAGGCAAGATGTGTACAAAAAGCTGGTGTTGTGTAGTTAAATTAGATTTGGCTTTTTTTCCTGAAGGGGTACTTTATGGGGGGGTGGTACATTTTTATGCTGGAGTATGTCTGCGTTTGTGCGGGCGAATCTGTTCTTAGGTCAATGCAGTTGCGTGTGTGTGTCTGTTAGCGTGTGCGCTGGCAGCATTCATGTGTGTTCATAGATCTTTTTGTGTGTGTGTGTGCATGTGTCTGTCCGTTAAAAAGACCAATATCCAGTTTTTCCTTTGGCCATGACTAAACGTAAACATGTCTAAAACAGATAGAGTATTGGAACTGACGCTTGTAACCCTTGACCTCTGACCATAGTTGACGGGTCACACGGTCAAACGCCTCCCGTTTCAGGGCATGAGGGCATATATTATGTGTTTTCATGCCTTCTGGGAAATTCTTAACCAGAACACTGTGTATGTGTGTGTATGGGCGGGTGTATGTGTGCGCTGGTGTGTGCGTGCATGTGTGAATGTGATGGTTGCATGGTAAAAGTTGACATGAATTGCTTTCATGTCCTGAGCTGGAGGCTGCTAGTTAACTCCATTAGCAGAGATCAGAGCGAAGTGTATGACCGGGGGAAGCTGGTTAAGGATCCAATGTGGTTTATTGGATGATTTCCTCTTAAAGAGGAAGCAGACATATTGTCTATCACTTCCTATTACTATGGCTTTTAGTACAGAGCTCTGGGCATTAGGAAACGTGTTTAACATCAGTGTACAGAAACGATGGTTGGCTTCTTGGAGGGCCAAAGCCGTTGAAATATCGTCAGCTTATTAATTGAAAAACCATTGTAAAATCAAATTCACAAATGTGGATTTATAAACGGTTTATTGGATTACTAGACAAATTTAGTTATGCATATTTCTAGGTTTGGATATCAACTTGCTGTTGTTTTACATAGTTTCTCTTAAATTCTGGCACTCTCAAAGATAAATTATATAATTTACTGCTAAATAAATAAATTAAGCGTCTGCTAAATTACTAAAAATAAACTCAAGCATATACTGTATTGCCAATGTTAAAAAAGACACCTGCAGTACATTCCTCAAGTGGAGAAATACTTTAAATGTTGTAATATTGAAAACTTAGCACCATATAACTGATGAGAAATACAAAAATTCATTATTTGAGCCATGTGTAGTGTGTTATTACCTATCTATATACTATTATTAATTTATTATTAATAAACCAGGTATTTTAGAGCTCCATGTTTGCTTCATGCGCTTTTGAGCAACTTTCATTGGAATGAACAGGGCTTCGTGCCAAAGGTTCCATCCAGTTATCTTAATACATCCATGGTTATTATTATTTATTGTTAAATTGTACATTTTGGCCTACCGAGACATACCCAGAAAACTATATACATTATTAATTTATTATTATTATTAACAAAATTGGGCCCATTTCCATATAACTAATGTTTGTTCAGTGGTCTAAAAAGGTTCCCTGAGCATACAGACATGGCAATATTATTATGCTTTTATTATTGTTTGTTTGTTTAGATTTAGGAATAGTGACACATTACTTATTTAAATAAACCTATGCATAAAATGCCAAGAACTCTAGCTTGCAATCAATGTCATGCACTGTGAGAAACAATAGTAAGCTTTTGCGTGTAGCAAATTTAAATGTTACAAGAAAGAGACAGATCTTTAAGCACCACAGTTACAGAAAACCTAAAGATAAAAATCAAATACTGACAGCAGATAGATACCGTGCTCCCCCTCTCAAAAGAGACTCACTGTTTAGCCAACTTCGTAGACTGTGAAGTCTGTGAAGTTTGTGATTCAGGAAGTATTTGACAGACATTTGAATTATGTCCTTGAACGCTTCCGCTCTTAAGAATACACATACATAATGTGCACAATGCACCTAAATTATTAACATTAGAATTTACACTAGCAAAGCTAGGCCTTCTTGGACACTACTTCCAGCGAAAATAGGTGATTTTGACATATACTGTATACCTAATTTAAAAATAACAACACAATAATCCCTGGGGCTTTTTGCGAAGCAAAGCCACATTTCAGATCTTTGACATTCTTCTTCTTATTATTATTAATATTATACTGCCAGTAACTCAAAGTTTTTTAAGTTTGAGCGAGCATTCCTGTAACTATCGGTTTTTGATCAGTCCAGGCTCATTGTGGCCTGTTCCATATCATGTTTTATGTACCGTACTGCCATCATCTCCATTTGCCTATAGATCATTTGTCCTGTCTGCTAACGGTAATCAGCTGGTAGCATTTGAGTCAATTGTACATGTATTTCATTTCTGCGTTGTGTGTTGTCAATTGTCATTCGTTGATTTTCATGTATGCTAGTGTGTTATGCTGCTTGTATGGATAGAGAACATTTTGACTCCACTAGGTCTGGTTTATTTTGAGTTTTTTCATCCACTAAAGTATTAAACCATTTCAGTTTCATTCCTTCGCATCTGACCTCCGTTCTTCCTGCACAGCAGACACAAAATGTCCACCATTTCCACTACTACCCTGCAATCAGATCACAAACAGCTTCTTCCAAACAAAAGTACCAATGACATTAGAAATTATAGCAACAGGTCAAAATTCAGAAAATTCAAAATGTTTATGGCCAGGTTGCTCTTATTCAGATTTTTTATATCTTTTTTAATTTTAAACTATTCAACTTTTATTTAACTTTTAAAATGTCACTGACTTTCACAGGACACCGCAAAGTTACTGGACCCAGTTGTTCGATACACTCCACCCAGTTACTCCACCAACTACACCCAGTTACTCCACCCATGTAGAGTGCTTTTCCAAGCAGATAACAACCAATATGAAAATATAAGTAAATGTAGCTACACTTTTACAAATTCTTCTTAAAAATGCACCAACAATTCACAATAAGCTTTACATTTTAAAATTAAGCCCCTGTCAACTTTAGTGGTTCAAACCTAGGCTCTCCCCATTCAAAATACTATGAAAAATAAGATAGAGCACTACAGCCATGGGAAGAGGTTGTGTTCAGGGATTACTGTTGAGGCCATTTGGCACAATCGAAAATTGAACCAGCAACCTTCCAGCTACAAGTCTGACTCCCTAACCACTGAAATGCACACATTGGATTTGACCAATAGCAAGCCTTCCTGTCCATCCATAGACAATTGTAGGTGACCAATAGCAGGCCTTCCTTGCCAAATGTAGACACTTGGAGTTGACAAATAGCAGGCCTTCCTGTCCATCCATAGATACTTGTATTTCACCCACAATGAGAGCCGGGCTTCACCTGCTGTCAGATTGTTCCTAGAGAAGAGTGAGCATGTTTGGAGTAGTTTCATTGAGTAAATGTCATTTGTCCTGCTCGTTCTCTCTCTCTCTCTCTCTCTCTTTCACTCTCTCTCTCTCTCTCTCTCTCTCTCTCTCTCTCTCTCTCTCTCTCTCTCTCTCTCTCTCTCTCTCTCTCTCTCTCTCTCTCTCTCTCTCTCTCTCTCTCTCTCTCTCTCTCTCTCTCTCTCTCTCTCTCTCTCTCTCTCTCTCTCTCTCTCTCTCTCTCTCTCTCTCTCTCTCTCTCTCTCTCTCTCTCTCT
>JACXGM010037730.1:0-11023 GCA_016801145.1 Umbra pygmaea
AAGGCTATCTCCACTGCATTAGTGTTGTTATCAGATTTTTATGTACATCTTGTCATAGAGATGAGCGAAATAAAAATGAACACGTAATTTAATTAAACAAGACCCATTGGTGTCTGGTTTAACGTCAATGAGTGATGAAACACCTGCTCTGGTGAACCATTTAACGTTGAATAATACAGTCAGAGTTAGTTTTTTCTACCTGAAGAAAATGTTGTCTTTCCCCTATATTTTCTTCTTGGGGGGGGGGCTTTATAAAATGTGTCACCTTTTTCAGCCCTTCTGAGTTTCCAGGTATGAGAAATACATGGAGACTAATTTTCAAACAGACTTGTTTACTGATGAGTGTCGTGCAACCCTGGATGTTCCAGAGTGATGGAGTAGTGGATGGTTGGTGGATGGCCACCACATCCCAATAAGGCTGCAACGGGAGAGAGATGGTAGGCCCCTTTAGGGTCCCTAGAGGTGTAAAAATGACCTTGGTAAAGTATATAGAGTTTCTGGCGAACCACTTTCTTCCATGGTACAAAAAGAAAAACTGTGCCTTCCATATCAAATCTTAATGCATGACAATGCACCATTTCATGCCGCAAAGAATACCTATGTGACATTGGCTGCTATGGGCATAAAAGGAGAGAAATGCATGGTGTGGCCCCCATCCTCTGACCTCACCTCTATTTAAAAACATTTGGAGCATCCTCAAGTAAAAGATCTATGACGGTGGGAGGCAGTTCGCATCAAAACAGCAGCTCTGGGAAGCTATTCTGGCATCCTGCAAAGAAATTCAAGCAGAAACTCTCCATAAACTCACAAGTTCAATGGATGCAGGAAGGGGTCCTATGTTAACATGTAACTTGTTTGATTGAAATAGCTTTTGATTTCAGTAAATATGACCTCGTAATGCTGCAAATTCAAAAAATGACAATTTTCAGTAATTTACAGCCTATAAAATGTTTTGAAACTCTGTTGTGTATAATAATTTCAAAACGTGCATTTTGAGTTTTTATTTTCGATAAAAATACTGTTTTCATTGGGTGGTTTGTTCAATGAAATTTGACTTATACCCTAATGGTTGGTGACTTTAAAATTGTACTTACTGTCATTTGCATCGCCTATTTAGGAAAATCAGTGTAAAATATAATTTGCATAATAATTTGGAATGCGGTGTATTTTCCCATGCACAAGACACTTCCCACCTTAGTGAAATTTAACTTTTTACCAGTCAAGCAAGTAACCACAGAGCTTGAAAAAAATCATGCCCTTAACCTGTAAAGGTTCAGTATCCCGCCTCCCCCCCCAAAAAATAAACTGGATTAGAATCACAGTTCACAAGTCTAATTTTTAGGTTATATATACATGTTATATATATACAGAAAGCTTAGACACATGAATGTAGCAAATGTCTCCATTTGACAGTAGCTATAGCAAAAATAATAATTTCACTTCATAATGTGAGCTACGTGCCTTGTACATATGTGCCTCAAATTAAATGAAATGTTGACTAGAAACACGGCTAACAACCTCATCTTTTAGGTTATATATAAATGTATATTGTATGTCCGTAAAGCTTAGAATCTTGGGGTTCTAGAAAATATCTCGCTTTTAGTGTAGCTATAAAATTCACAATGTTACGACTACTTAATATCAGCCATGCGTCTTTAAAAAAAATTACATTTTGCTTAGTAAGTATATGAAACCACAAAAATAACATTACTAAAACAATATAGTACTTACAGTTGTAAATCTTTTTTTTTGGTCATCAAAGGGTCCCGGTAATGACATAAAGCATAGTTTTCCCAGGGGAAATCCATCCTGTTATTTGAAAATTGCAATTTCTAGACGGAACCGTTACCAAATGTATTCGTAAATAAATGAAGAACTTCGTGTATTTGAACCGCAGGCTTGCAATTCTGAACAAAAGACGGATGTGAAAAGTGTCAAACAGCTCAGCAATTTCAGCATATACGTCATCCTTATGAAACAGAGATCTTAAAAATGTTCAAGATTAACAATTTTAACTGAATATTGACATAGATTATTTACGAAAGAGATTTGTTGTTCGTCTAACGACCCAGATGTAAACGTCATCACAGTGTATTATTTCTAAAAATATACTTTTACAAATAACAAATAACTCATTGGCTGTTCACTCAATCATTCTACAATTTTATACTTGTCATTCCCTAAGCAACATGATTTGAAGTGGTTCCAGCACAGGCTTTGTAGGGTTCTTTCAAAAATGTAGAAAAATAAAAACAAATATCTATGCATTTTATTTTTATCTTTTGCCATATTCACTGTGTATACTTATTTGAAATTAATTTTACATATCCAATAAATTCAAAATATTTGCTTTAAATAAATATCAACCATATGTTTGTCCTAACTCAGGTTCAGTATAACAAGAGATTAACTTTGGGTACTTATTTTTAGGGAGAATTTAACAAAATAGGGGTGTTCCCGAAGTAGTTAACATGCTTCACTACATGGCACCTATACTTCTGTCAAGCTTTGAAATATAGTATTCCTTGACATGGATTGCATCGTAAATGTCATGATCCTCATGGTAGCTGATGTTTCCCACATGTTTAAAGGGATTTTTTCGACCATGTTTGTGTAATTAGGGGTGTGTTGGTATGCTAATCTTAGAGTTTGTGCACGAGCAATGACGATAAGAACAAGAGACATTTATCAATGGAAATTTCCTACCGGTGTGCGTAAAACAGTCTTAGGATCAATTGATAAATCCCACTTTTTATGCCTATGCACATTCTTAATTGCGTTCGTAATACAAATGTTGGATTGTTTATAAGCACACTTCATAAATGAGCCCTGAGTTCCACTGTCAATATCACTATGTGTATAATGATATTTACTGCTCAAAAGAATTAAGGGAACACTCAAATCACACATTGGGTCTTGATGACCAAAACATTTTAAAGATCAAATTCTTTACTGTACTTGGTGTAATTTGTTGAGAAAATGACACAACAGTCAATTGAAAACAAAATCACCAACTGATTGAGGGCTAAACTTAAACTCACACCAGAAAGTTCATAATTAAAATCCCAGGCTGTTCCATTCTGCTTGAGCTTCATCTCATCAACTCATAATGTCACTCAGTAGTCTGTATGGCCCCCACGTGCTGGTATGCACTCACGACAACATCTGGGCATGCTCCTGATGAGAGGCAGGTGGTCTCCTGGGAATAACCTCTGAGACCTGGATCAGGGCATCAGTGAACTCCTGGACAGTCTGTGGCACTATTTGGTAGCTTCTGATTCACAGATAGCATCCCAGAGGTTCTCCTTTGGATTCAGGTTTGGGAAACGCGAGGGCTAGCCAATGGCATTCATGCCTTCATCATCCAGGAACTGCTTACATACTCTGTCCACATCAGACCGGGCATTGTCCTGTGCCAGGAGGAACCCAGGGCCCAGTGCAGCAGCGTAAGGTCTGACGATGGTTCTGAGGATTTTATCTCTGTACCTAACACCAGTCAGGGTATCGTGTGCTAGCGCTTGGAGGTCTGTTCAACCCTCCAAAAATATGCCTCCTCATCACTGACCCACCGCCAAACCGGTCATGCAGTATGATGTTGCATAGCGTTCACCATGACATCTCTGGACACTTTCACATCTGTGCTCAGTGTGTCAAATGTGCTCAGTGTAAACCTGCTCTCTAATGGCCCGTCTTATCCATGCTCTTGAGACTGTACTGGGAGACAGCAAACTTTCTTGAGATGGCACGTATGGATGTGCCATCTTGGAGATGTTGGACTACCTGTGCAACCTGAATGGGCTGCAGGTGCTGCCTCATGCTACTAGTAGTAGCAAGGTCACTAGCAAAATACAAACTAGAGAAGAATCATTCAAGAACAATAAGGAGAGAACAGTTGTCTGTGGCCATCACCATCAAAACCATTCCCTTTTTGGGGGTTGTCTTGCTGTTTGCCTCTCCAGTGCACCTGTTGTCACTTTCATTTGCACCAAAACAATGACATTGATTCACAATTGTTTATGCTTTTTAACTGGACAGGTTGATATCCCAGAAGTTTAATTGACTTGGCTGTTATTATGTGTTCCCTTAAATGTTTTGTATTTTAAATTCAGGTATTTGAATTTGAATTATGTTGTAATTTGGTTGAACTATACTTGTAAATTGACGAGGTTGTGTTTTTCCTTTTCTAGGTGCTGTTATCGGGGACGGACAGTCAGCAGTGGCCAGTAACATCGCTAACACCACTTATCGCCTCCAGTGGTGGGACTTGACCAAGTTTGACCTCCCAGAAATCAGCAACTGTGAGTGGGCCCACATTGTTATCAATTCTGAATTGGTTGAAGTTCAATTTTGGTTGGGAGACTATTTGAGCCTTCTCCTAAAATCCCCACTTCTGTTCTTTACATTTTCTACTGCCTCCACTGGTTGTTGTTCCATATTTTCAAATATTTTACATAGGGCTGCTCAATTATGGAAAAAATAAAAATCACATTATTTTAGTCAATATTGAAATCACGATTATTTAAATCGATTACTCATTGATTTTGGAAATTTCCATTTGTTGATTTTGAAAAACAGTGAAAATATTCTGACGTCAGGAGCGGGTGCATTTTCAGACTTTGTTGATGGTGACCAGCACACATTGTTCATTTGAATTTGATCAGATAGCAATGTCTTTCAATTATATTTGCAAATAAGTTATTTTATATTTATTATATATTATATAATAATATATATATTATATAATAATATATATTTATTATACAAATTAACACTTCTGAACGTATCTTATTTTCTATTTTGCATGCAGGTATTTCATGTGCGCAAGATCACTGTGCTTAATTAGGTCTGCTGTAGAATCGCAAACAGCAGTTCACACAAACTCCTGAATAGAAGTAACACGAAGCCTGGCTCTTCAGTCGGTAGTATAATTGTTCAAAATTAATACATGGCTCTACGTAGAACAATTATTATTATTACCAAACAATTATTCTACACTACACCTGTGCTATTGAAACCAAGAACAAGAACGTGATTAACTGCTCAATTTCGTTGCTTCGGTACTGATATGTGCAATCTAATAGAAAATAAAAATGTTTCAGTAAACAACGCTGCAAGGACACAAATAAAATATCCTAAACAAGATTCAAATAGACAAAGCTGATAAGCTAACTAACAAACAAAGTACCTGCGTTGCTGTGAGGTAAACTCATGGAGCTGCTGCAATCACCTTGCTGTAATATATAAAATAGGAACTGTAGACCATAGATCAATACTCTGCCTTCGTCGCCACTTCTGCACATTATTTCTCATATAAAGCACGCAGAGCAACTCTGGTAAAGTGGTGGTGAGATGGCAAATTATAACGCTTGTCCAAAGTAACATCATTCTATAGAGCGGTCGTTCTCAACTGTGCTAATGGGGCACACATATTTGGCTAAAAGTATGCAACGGCATGTGTTATTTTTTTGTGCCTGCGCGCACGATGGATATGGAGTTACACTGTAAAATGCGTCTTTAATAGACGACTGAGTGAGTTTCGCTTTCGGTTTCAGGAGGGACAAAAGTGCGGTTTTGAGTGTCATTCAAACACAAGCCAAAAATAACAGTTCTTAGAAAATGCAATGTACAAAATAATCGTTTTTTCTCGATTACACTGTTTTGGTGATCGTTAGGAGCTGAAATTGAAATTGCGATCAAAATCCGATTAATTGCACAGCCCTAATTGTACATACAGTATGTTTGATAATGGTAGATTTTAACACTATTGGAATACAGCTGCTGGTGTGTATTGCATTATACAGTACATGTTGTTAGAGATCAGGGTTTTTGTGCAACGTTTGCAAACATTTTGGCTTGAGGCAAATGATGTAAACAGAGAGGATTACTGCAGTTTTAAAGTGAAGTGTTGTTGATTAAAGTAAGTAGTCTTTTACATGCATGTCAAACACCCACTTTGATTGATTTTATATGATATTTCCATATCATCAAACCTGTTTGATATAACATGTTATTGTTTCTGGTCACTATGATGCAGAATCTTTGCTAACACTGTTTGGCTGTATTTGATAATCTAGCTAGTTTGTGATAGAAGAAGCTTTCCATTGATGCCCACCTGACCCAGATTGGGATTTTTTAAGGTCTGTTTTTGGATTGCATCAACAACAGTAATTGTGTGGTGAAGGCAATGCCGTTGTGTTCCAATCCAAACAACTATAAGGGTCCTTGCTCTAGTTCCTCACTAGCACAGCTTGGAGGACAAAACACATCACCTTTATAGTTGAAGACTCTTCATTGAGGGAATTTTAATTACTGTGCCCAATTAAAAGATGTTGGTGGCCACTTGAAGACTCCAGTTACTCCTCTCTCAAACACTGTTTATATATATATATTTGCATGTTTTTTTTACCCTGCTTTTCTTCCTTTTACCATTTTGTCATATCCAGCTGTTTCCAATTAGTGTTGTAGATTGCTGCAAGCCGTCCCTCAATGCATCTACACCAAGCTATTCTCTGTTTATTCCACACTGCCCTTACAATCTGGAAGTCCTCTTTCAGTATGGTGAAGCTCACTCACCTGTCACTCTTAGGTAGCAGGCACTCAAACCATCTGAGGCAGTCACTAGAAGAACACTGTGAGACATGGAAATCCTTATTGATGTAACAATAAACGCCTTACACTTCTAGCCTCACATAGGTGCCTTAGGTGATTTTCTGTACATTATTTTAAACCTTTTCCAGATTTTCGAGGAGTTTATTACGTAACTGTACGTCCAACCTAAAATGCCCTTTTTATGCCCTTTATATTTATACCTGTTGCACCAGCCGGGCGTAAGCTCTCAATGAGCTATGCCTAGTAGCTAGCAGGGACAGCCTTGGCGCAGGGTGTTGATTATATAAATTATTTAAAATGTATTGTTTTCCTGATTCTGCATTAAGATTTAGCCGTAATTTCTTTGGAGAAAGAATGTTTTGTTCAATCGAAGATAAAGGGCACATTATTTATGTTAGCAGCGAACTACATGGATTATCAATCAAATGCCTGGAATTTTTGTTAAAAAAGTTCCAGGCTGTTGTTTGTTAAAACGGTACTAACTTGTTACTGTACGTTACAAACAAATCTTGGATCAGTCACTTTCAGCTGTGCGATCCATCCCAATATGTGAAACATTGTTTTCCATCACTACAGTATTGAACATTAATGTTTGTTAAGACTGACGCTTCGCTGCCCTTCCTCATGCTAAATTGTGAATATATTTTCAGTTATCTTTCTCAAGTTTGGACGATGTTAGTTGTTTTGTCTAACTAAATTTGGTTAAAGCAGCAAATTCCATGTATTTTTCATACCGTAGTGCACAGCACACACACATTCTTTGGCTTTGTAACCCAGAACAATTAGTAAACAGGATTAGCTATTTACAATTCTCTTGCAGTCACATCGAATTTAGTGATCAATTTATTATTAGTGGAATTTATAATTACATGAAAATAATATATTTTTAAGACAATGAAATGCAAGTATTTTAATGGTAGCTTCTCTTTTCTGTTACACTTTATGGCTTATGGAACGAAACGGTTGCCAGGGGGCAATGTTGGAACGTTTAAACTTTCTTCGTTCATTTTATCTATTTGGATTAAGGAAAGAACACTGTCTAGCAACTATCACTAGTAATATTCTGATCTCACAGATGTGCATTGCTTACGGTGGACTTAGCTATAACTAGTCTTATTATTTGGTGCAACAGCTTCTCAACAGCAAATTCTACTCACAACATTGTACACAAGCAATTTGCTCCACCACCTTAGCCGCAAGCACGTCTTGGAATATCGAAAAATGTATGAATCTACTGCAATAATTCCTCTCTCAACCAGTAGAAAATACTGGGAACACCTGATTATGCATGGAAAAAAATTAAAATACAGTGAAATATCGTGAAACCGGTAGAATTTTGAAAAATACCTTGATATACATTTTTGGTCATACCGCCCAGCACCAGTTTGCATATATCCTAGAATATCATGAAAAGTTATCAGATTAATTGCAATGCATTGCAAAGTCCCTTAATCCCCCCGCAAAAAAACAAACAAATTTCCACTGCATTTCAGCCCTGCCACAATAGGGCCAGCTGCCATCATGCCAGTTATTGTCTTGTTAACACGGGTGAGAGTGTTGAAGAGGACAAGGCTAGAGATCACTCTGTCATGCTGATTGAGTTAGAATAAAAGACTGGAAGCTGTATAAAGAAGGTGGTGCTTGAAATCATTGTTCTTCCTCTGTCAACTATAGTTACCTACAAGGAAACACTTGCCTTTATCATTGCCTTGCACAAAAAGGGCTTCACAGGCAAGTAGATCACTGCTAGTAAGATTCCACCTAAATCAACCATTCATAAGATTATCAAGAACTTCAAGGAGAGAGGTTCAATTTGTTGTGAAGAAGGCATTAGGGCACCCATGAAAGTCCAGCAAGTGCCAGGACAGAAATGGCATCAGGCAGGTGTGAGTAGGGTTGGGTATCGTTTGGATGTCTCTGATTCTGAACTGTTACTTTTAAAGCGATTCCGGTTCCTAAACAGATTCTTGAAAAATAACATTAAAGAAAGACTCTTATAGTTTTTTTATTTAAAATTATTCAAATTTAACAGTAAATTAAGTGACCTACTTAAATATATAATAAGTAAACCTAAGTCAACTAACACACAATAACAATAATTTAACAATAAATAAAAGTTAAACTACTAACAAGTAACAACAAAATAAATGTTAAGTTTGTGTGCTAACTAAACCAGCTTCAAACCCCATCAGTACTTTTGCAGAAAAATGACCATATTTGCCTTCTCTGGCAAGATACGACCCCTCTCCTGACTTATTCTTTTGCACTACCGTATATCTCAGAAGTTCTCCCAAATTACATTCTCAGGAAAATGTTTTGAAAACATTAATAATGTTGTATGCCAACATATTTAGGGTGTTTTTACAGCTGCCCATTTTGTTATGAGGCTATATTCATCCTTCTATCATGTTGCACCTGCACGTTTCATTTCGCCGGTTCATGCGAGAACATTCCACACATTCCATAGCGTTCAAAATTATTCCTACCAGTTGCATAGGAACCGGTTCCATAGTGGAACTGGGTTTCGGTACCCAACCCTAGGTGTGAGTGCATCTGCAACCCACAAAATCTGACAAACTCTAAGCACTGGTCATGCAAGAATGGGCTGTCATCATTCAGGATGTGGCCCAGAAGTTAATAGACAGAATGCCATGGTGGATTGCAGGGGTCTTGAAAAAGAAGGGTCAACACTGCAAATATTTAGTCTTTGCATAAACGTAATGTAATTGTCAATAAAAGCCTTTAACACTTATGGACTGCCATATTTTCCAAAGTATTTTATTTAATTTCTTAGTCTGTGCATTTTCTTTCTTCCATACAAGACATTTCCATCTTGGCCCTATCCATGTAGGTATTCCCATGAGTGTAGGGGATAGTCTGGCTAATTTCACGGGGACTCCCTACAGGACCATGCTGAGTGCATTCTGCTTTTGTCCCAAGTCTGATGTGTTTAGATGGGGGTTGGTGCAGTGGCTCTGTTTATCATCAAGCTCACATAATGTCCTGGCCTGAAAATTACTCTGCTTCACGCCAGCTTATTCCAGGCAGCAGGTTACTGGTCAAAGTGCAGAGCCCCCGCTGCTTCAAGCACCACCTCGATGCAAGCCACCCACTGAGATCTTTGACTCTAATGTGTTTGGTGGCCAATCAAGTGCTTTTTTCTTGGTTTTAGGTTTTTGTAAACATGCTGTGGTAGCCTATTAGCTTTCAGATATATTTCAGTAATCTGCAAAGTTTCTAGCCTTTCTTCACAAACCTTTCTAATATTGGTTATGTAATGTTATAAATATTTGCTGATCTTTAGTTGCACACTTTTTTTTAGTGTTCAGATGGGTATTTATTTTACCCAATGTTTCTTGCCAATTTGTTGATATCATCTGAGAAAATCTCAGCAACCCTTGCTGTTTGGTGTTATTTTGTTTTTTATAACGCTAATTTAACTAGATGGCCTAGAACAAAATCCTTATTGTTTCAGTAGGAACAGACTTCTATCAGGATTGATCTCACAGGTGTTCAACCAGCTACAAGGATTTATTGAAGTATGATGAGAGCCAATTGAAAGACTAACACCACAAACCTGGATAGTGTTGGCCAAGCGCCCTGTGGAACCCCAAAGCCAGGGATGGGCAAAGATGCATCAAAATGTATCTAAAAATAAGATACCAAATACCTTAATTAAACAAATACTTTTACAACGGAGCATGAAATCCCTTTGCAAATCTACCAGTGGTGCCGCCAAGGGGGCCCCTTAAAGGAGAATTCCAGGCGATTTCAAAACGTAGCTCTGTTGTTTGCATATCGGAAGTGCTGTCCGTAGAGTTAATAACTCAAACAATCTGTATTGCCAAAAACGTGTTTACCTTTTGCTGCCAGTATACAACCATTACGCATTTACGGGGCAAGTTAAAAATGTCCATTGAGCCACTAAACATGTTCAAAATGTTATTACTAGTCCATATTGTTGTTGGAGACTTTAACAGGACAAACATGAAAAAAATACTGCCAAACTGCCAAACACTGCATTTTATCAGCATATTTCTTTTCACACTCGGGGCGATCAGACCCTAGACCACTGTTATTCAACGATCCATAACAGCTTCAAACCCATCCCCCGCCCTGCCTTTGGAAAGGCAGATCACATCTCCATTCTTCTCCTCCCTACCTACAGACAACGTCTTAAACAGGAAAAAACGGTTTTTCGGTCATTTCAAAAACGGAGTGACCAATCCATTACTACTCTCCAAGACTGCTTTGAAACTACAGACTGGGAAATGTTCCGTGTTGCAGCGGGTGACAACATCGATGAATACACTGTCTCTGTCTCAGCATTCATCACCAAGTGCATAGATGATGTCGTCCCGCGAGTCAATGTCAAGACCTTCCCCAACCAAAAGCCCTGGGTTAACGGTAATGT
>JACXGM010037731.1:0-11022 GCA_016801145.1 Umbra pygmaea
AATACAAAATGGAGTGAGCAGGTGTGGTGAATCATGATAATTGAGTCCGGGTATGGGAACTGTAGTTCTGAGGAGGTATGACTAGGGAAGCTGTAGTCCATAGGAAGTAAAACTGGTGAATGGGAATTGTAGTTCTCAGCGGGATGAAATAGGGAAGTGGCAGTGTCCAAGGAAGGGGAATTGGGAATCGTTACAATATCAAGAAATAGGTTTATAGCTTCACTTAATTTAGCTTTAATTCGAAGATCTAAAAAACATTGTTTTTCTGCCAATGCCACTCTGCAGTTCATCCAGTTGTCTGCCATTGCTTCTATCTCTTCCCTCAGAGAATCAGCCTTCGAAAATGTTTGGATTATAATAATTGTATTATAAAAGCACTTGCAACTCTATACAGCACCGTAAATTTTTTTCCTGTGTTTTTAGATACATACAAATCTGATGAATTAATATGACAGTTTCATTCAATTAATTATTTATTTCCTAGCATTTTTTAATTACATTTGATTACAAATATTATTTACTTACTTATTTTGTTACAGTATGAATTAATTAGTGTAATATAGCCTAATGATTACATTACATGAGAAGCAGAGATCATGGGTGCAGTTGTAAAATAATCAAATTTATTGATCAGCCTATAAAGTTCACATCATGATCTTCGTGAAAATTATTACATAATGAGGCGAATGGTTCTGAACTCTATCCAATCATTAGACCGCCAACACACTTAATTACAATATTGTTTCTAATCAATTTCATCAGGCTTCTGGTTTAAAACAATTACATCCCACACAATGTTCCTTTGCTTTTTAGAACTGGGCGTGCTACCAATTGATTTGTCATTATCTCCCTGTTCAAACATATTGAAATCACAATGATCACATGCTGTATCTCAGGGGGGTTGAGCCCCTGGTCTTTTGTATACCATCAACACAGGACAAAGCTGAATAATGTTTTGAAAATTAGGCTTATAGTGTGCTGCTCCCCTGCTCGGCAGTTCTTGAGCAGAAGAGAATAGAAAGAAAGATCTGTAGGCAGCAATTTGCAGGCAGTTGTTGTTTAGCTAAAGAAAATAGTTTAGAGATTGTTGTATAGGATACTTTAAGTCATATAAAGTAATACGTCTGAATCCACATTTGAACAGTTTGCATGCACGCTGGGAGAGAGCACGCACAGAGATGCGCAGAACAGCATTTGTCACCTTGCCAAAAATAAATCAGCCATCACTTTAAATCAAGCCATGTGCGTGGGACTTTGTAGTTTACAATGTAGATCTCTCATGAGACTTGAAAACTGTATGTCTAATCAGGCTTCAGGCTATACATGCTTTCCCCCAAAAATCTGTTTAGGATATGCGGTAGAATAATGCTGCAAAAATGTTACGTTATTCTCATCCCAATGCACTTTTCCACCAAAAACACCCAGGGCATTGCACATCCAAACCAGACGCATGTCACTATTTTCCACCCAACTCATACTGTAGCTCAGTTTTCTTTCAACAACACACATGCAAAATTTGAAATAAAGTGGAATTTTTTTTCCAAATGGATAGCTGCATGGCTGATGTCTTGTTATGCATTAAATCAAAACTGTTCTCAATTTCCATAATAAGTATTTAAGTATTTTTTGTTATCAAGGATCACATTTGTCCCGCAATATTGCATAGGCCCTGGCTGGGGAGGGGGAAGAACTCACATTTAAATGGAACAGCATTTTAGTTGAACCGAGAATGATTTTAACTATTATATAATGACTTATATTTATAAACGATAGTTAAAAAATGTGGTTACAAGACAAAGTATAACTATTTTATCTGTGATGACTACAATTACAATGTAAAATTTGAATGCATCCTCCAAACAGACTGAGAAAATGTTTCTTTACAGGGATTAGAACTCACATTTTTAATACATTGTGAATGTAGTTGTATCTAAGGACATTACCCACTACACCAAATGCACTGTTAGAATTTCTGTTAAAAAAAAAAAGAAAAAAGTTACTGTAGTATACATAGCAAACATTAGCTATCATTACCTATTTAATAGTGTAACTGTACAGCCATCTATCTTGGTGATGTTTTCTCAGATTACTAAAAAAATCATTAATATATATATCTTTCCCATCTACTTGCCATAGCTAGCAATGTATTTGTCATATTCAAACTAGGCTATATATACAGATGTAGATGCAATAAAGTGGTGCCGCTAGTAAGTATTTCAAAAACATTTGTTATGTTTCATATTGTCCAACAGATGGCCCAAGGATGCCTTTAGTATCAGTCAGTCCCTCTGGTGAAATAGTGGAGGGCAGTTCAGTGACTCTGACCTGCAGCAGTGATGCCAACCCACCTGTGGACAAATACACCTGGTACAAGAAGAATGAAACCTCACCAAAAGCATCAGGACAGAGTTACAACATCACTAACATTAGATCTGAGGACACTGGAGAGTATTACTGTGAGGCTAAGAATCAAAGAGCATCTATGAACTCCACAACTCTGCTCGCTCTAGCAGGTAACAATCTATCTTCAATAACTGATCAATCTATCATATATATAATTATATGATCAATAATCATATATAATATTATTTTTCAAGGTCTGGTTTATTTGTTTTAGAACAATTTATGTATAATTATGGAATGGGTTATGAGACCCATCAACATGCACTGCAATAATGTCCTATATTAAGATTACTTTTGTTTATACTGTTGTGCTAATATAATAATTGAATTTTTTTCTTTTTAGGGAGACAAACATCAGTCATGACTAGAGTTGTAGTTATCACAGGTGTTGTTCTGGTCCTTATACTCTGTCTCTTTGGCTTTGCATGGTTCTGGTGAGGAAAAAATCATATTTGTAAGATTATATTAATGTAACACTGTTTATACAAAATGTATTTATTATTAATTTGTTTACAAAACAGGATAAATGCTACAAAAATCACCTCTGATACAAGAAACACAAGGAACACAGTAGAGAATGGACAGGTGATATGTTATAAAAGATATCATTTTAATATAAACAACTTATGAATATATTCTGTAATTATATTGTATATACTGATTTATGGAACTTGTGCTCATGTTTTCTTCCCTCCCCATCAGGGAGAGTCCAGTCCTGTGTATGACAACATATCATGCACGCTCATGGACTCTACGGCAGGACAGACAGCAGACACTGACAACCAGGATGCCATTTTGTACACCAACATCTTCCTCTCTTGTCCCGGAAACCAGGACATGCCTCTTTACTCCACCGTCCAACTACCTCAACACCAGAAAAAGAGTATGGATGTCCAGTATACTACTTTGAAATTCAACTGCCCCAGTGCTTCCTCCCGGTGAGCATATTCACAAGATGTGTCTTAATAGGATATAGGAGAAGTAAATAAACAACCTACTCCCACTACTCACTATTAATGGCATTTCCTGGTGGACATCAATTCAATTGCTTTGATGTAATATGTTTAATAAGTATCTATAATGATGGTTTTAAATAATATTTCAGTGTGTGCATTTAGAGCACTACTTTTAAATAGAGGTCCATAGTTCCTGCTCTAAGGTACAGTTGTGCAATTCTTTGGAATAAATTAACATACGATTTTCATTTTGAATTCCCTCTTTAGACCAGCGGCCCAAACAACTGAAGAGGATGCCTCTATGATTTACAGCACAGTTAACAAACACAGAGGACCTATAACTTGGAGAAAAGAGATGAGACCTTGATGATACACTGATATAGACATCCCCTGTCATTTTCAGTCAATCTAACAGTAAAGAAAGTTTATTATAACTGTAATCCCACTCAATGCTTTACATTGCCTTTAGAAAATGAATTGTGGACAATTTAAGATTGCATTGAATACTTGTCATGCATGTCTAGATCTCTATATCGGAACAAAGTTATATTCAGACATATTGTAACATGTCATATAGCACGCATTTATTAGCCACATAGTCTGCTATTACAGTTGTGTGTCCACTGTTACAGACGAGCACATCGGCTGTCAGAATCAATTTATTTATGATCAGTCTCGTTATGAAAAAAGTTGCCGTTTTTATTTGCAGAGCCAGCAAAACTGTTGCAAGTTTTGTATTGTCTCTATAAATGTGGAAATGGCCACATATGTGTTTAATAGTGAAGTAATTAGCATTACATTTAATCTACATTTCTGGTTGTCATTATATTACGGTCTATTTCCCCTACCTGATATGGAAGTCATGTCTCCTCTCTGATTCTCCTCAAACACACATGCTGATACAAGATGAACCACTGGCCTTCCCCTTCACTGTTTTTATAGGGGGACAGGGACGGGGGAGGCAATGAGGTATAATCCCTTATTATTATCTCTGATTTAACCAACTTTGCAGGCATAGGGGGAAGGGGAAACAACTGTCATCAATGGTGAGAGAGAAAGTGGTAGTTTTATTGAGGGTGGATTTAGTGCCTATGAGAATAAGTTGTCAGTTTTAAGCTTAAGGAAGTTGTGCTACATCCATGATTTCAGAGAGACAGTTTTCAATATGGGCCAGAGGTGGGTTGCTGAGAGATTTGGTGCTGAGGTGATATCTGAGTGTCATGAGCATAGCAGTGAAAGACAAGGTTGAAATGGCGGAGAACAACAAGAGAAGCAGAGGGGCGTCAATTTGCTGGAACATGACAGCGAGATACAGATCCAGATTGAAGCAACAAGTACAGTCACACGGAAGCACTAGCAGTGTCCGACCAAGGACAGATCAACCTAGTCAACCTAACCAGCACCAAAGCCAGCAGTTAAAAACACTACAAAACCACAACCCTTGCCAGCATCACATTATGTTCTATGAAGTGAATGGATCTTAATTGGGGACGTCAACCTTTATCACTTCTTTACCACTTCCAAGGCAAAAGTACTCATTGTAATCAAGCATGTTGCTCACTGCACTGAATGGTTATGCACTGCCAAAAGCATGTTTTATAGTTTTTGACATTGTGGTCTCATTGTCATTGATGACAGCAGTCGTCCATGGCTAATGTAATCACCCAGTCTTATTGTACTTCCTTTGGGAGGATGTGTCTTGAGCTAAAGCCGGCTATATGTTAATATTTCTGTACAGTTCAATATAAGGTGGTGTGCTCCAACATATTTTCTATTTGTTATTAGTAAAATAGTGTTAAATATATTGCTATGAATACTGTCACATTTGTTTTCTTCTTCCTACAAAAATGTAGGAAGGTTGAGGTTACATATGAGGTTACATATTGACTGCTGCTGGGCTTCTTTCCAGGCTGTTGTCATGGTGATACGTAAAAATCATACAGCACCAAACATTCGTACACATGTATGTTTCCGAAGTCAGGGAAATGTAAAGCCTTGTTTAGTTACGAAATGTAAAAAAGTCAGTTTACCCTATCCTTTGCATCTCTAACCTAACGTGTTTATGCCTGAACTAACCCTTCCCCAAGTAATCGATTGGTCTATTCTTAGAAATGTTCCGGTAGAATGGTGATTCAAAACGTACGAAAGCTCACATTTGAATGGCCATATTGTAAATTTGTCTACGTAATGCAGCAAAATTTCCATCATGTACGTTTACCAATGTATCGCCATGAGAATGCTTTGTTCTGTCACAAGTACAACAGTAGTAGGAAGAAATGGAGACAAAATGCAAAGGAGATAAATAAATTGGGCCGGAGGTGTTTGAGAGTGTGAGGTAGCGAAGTAATCCCTGAGCAGTTTAACTTATTTCACATGAACAAATACAATGATATGAATGTTCTGTCGTAACAATGTTAGAAACATGTGACCCAATTGTGAACAACGTATTATTCCCCATTGTTGCTGCTGTACATCAGAGGTTTGAGTTTGCACCATTATATAGGGGCATGCATACTGTATATCCATTTAAATCTTTTCAAGCATGCATGTTAATGGATGCACCTACATTTTATTGTGTTTTATAAATGTTATTATACAATGTTGAAAAATAATACTCCTTTAAAAAAAAATAACGTTTAACTTATTATCATTTACTGTTAACTTTTAAGACTTGTTAAGTTTAGAATTATGTCTAAATTGAACACATTATATTTATTTGCCTTACATAAACTTGTTTGCTTGACAATAGACAACCAATACAGTTGTCCATGTGAATTCAAGAATAGAAATGTTTTGTCTGACTTCATGTATGCTTGGTTTTGTTTTAATTGCATGTAATATTGGGCTTTGCAGAACTACTTTGAGATTGTATTAAAAGTCTGCAGTTTAGCTTACCACGGAACAGTGTAGTAATGAATATTGAATGTTCTGATAAAGAGCCTGTATAAATTAAATAGCTAATTTAATCGGTCTATACAACAGGTACAGTGCTTAAAGATGCCTTTCATAATATTAGGTGACATTTATGCCTATTTTGGCCTCTGGGTTCTACAAAATGTGAATATAGGTGCAGTTGGGCTAAAACGGGTCCCCATTCGGGAGTTAGTTAATTCATCTGAAGTGTCTAGGTTTGTATTTTCTGTCTCGTTCTACTGGGTCTAGAGGTTGTGCTCACCCTGCAAACTCATAAGACATCACCGTCTAGCTCTGTCAATGGGACTAGCAGTGAGAAAAACCACCAGGTTTCAAGCTAACTACTGTAAAACTGTGATTCTACTTATAATATAAACAATATACTACACATCTGGACTAAGATGGGTGGGCTAAAAAATAGTTTTGCAATTACGAAAGTTGTGAACTGCTTTTAATATTACAAATGTATTCATTAGTTTCTTTGGGAATGTGTTTAAATCAACACTGGGTGATTCAAGGTTGATTGACACTCTGAAGCTTTAAAGCATAATTTCTCACAACTGTACAGAAACGAATGTTTGACAACTTCTTGAAAGAGGGAGATCTGCACAAAAGAATGAGGGGTTGGTTATTCCAGGTGGGTTTATCATAACCAGATATATCCAGCCTCAAAGGTGAGTACGTCTTGCTGCCTCTACGTATATTGTTTTTTACATTTAAATTATTAAGTGTCTGTCATTTAACAGATGCTCTTGTCCAGAGCGACTTACAGTAAGTACCGGGACATTCCCTCTGGAGCAACCTAGGTTTACGTGCCATGCCCAAGGAAACAGATACATTTGGCACAGTCTGGAATTGAACCGGCTACCTTGCAACTACGTCTGGCTTGCTAACCATTAAGCCATATCCATATAGAATCTATAATATACAGGTCCTTCTAAAAAAATTAGCATATTGTGGTGAAGTTCATTATTTTCCATAATGTAATGATAAAAATTTAACATTCATATATTTTAGATTCATTGCACACCAACTGAAATATTTCAGGTCATTTATTGTTGTAATACTGATGATTTTGGCATACAGCTCAAGAAAACCCAAAATTCCTATCTCAAAGAATTAGCATATCATGAAAAGGGTCTCTAAACGAGCTATTAACCTAATCATCTGACTCAACTAATTAACTCTAAACACCTGCAAAAGATTCCTGAGGCTTTTAAAAACTCCCAGCCTGTTTCATTACTCAAAACCGCAATCATGGGTAAGACTGCCGACCTGACTGCTGTCCAGAAGACCATCATTGACACTCTCAAGCAAGAGGGTAAGACACAGAAAGAAATTTCTGAACAAATAGGCTGTTCCCAGAGTGCTGTATCAAGGCACCTCAGTGGGAAGTCTGTGGGAAGGAAAAGGTGTGGCAAAAATTCGCTGCACGACGACAAGAGGTGACCGGACGCTGAGGAAGATTGTGGAGAAGGACCGATTCCAGAACTTGGATGACCTGCGGAAGCAGTGGACTGAGTCTGGAGTACAAACATCCAGAGCCACCATGCACAGGCGTGTGCAGGAAATGGGCTACAGGTGCCGCATTCCCCAGGTCAAGCCACTTTTGAACCAGAAAAGGCGGCAGAAGCGCCTGACCTGGGCTACAGAGAAGCAGCACTGGACTGTTGCTAAGGGGTCCGAAGTACTTTTTTCGGATGAAAGCAAATTTTGCATGTCATTCGGAAATCAAGGTGCCAGAGTCTGGAGGAAGACTGGGGAGAAGGAAATGCCAAAATGCCTGAAGTCCAGTGTCAAGTACCCACAGTCAGTGATGGTCTGGGGTGCCATGTCAGCTGCTGGTGTTGGTCCACTGTATTTTATCAAGGGCAGGGTCAATACAGCTAGCTATCAGGAGATTTTGGAGCATTTCATGCTTCCATCTGCTGAAAAGCTTCATGGAGATGAAGATTTCATTTTTCAGCACGACCCGGCACCTGCTCACAGTGCCAAAACCACTGGTAAATGGTTTACTGACCATGGTATTCCTGTGCTCAATTGGCCTGCCAACTCTCCTGACCTGAACCCCATAGAGAATCTGTGGGATATTGTGAAGAGGAAGTTGAGAGACGCAAGACCCAACACTCTGGATGAGCTTAAGACCGCTATCGAAGCATCCTGTGCCTCCATCACACCTTAGCAGTGCCACAGGCTGATTGCTTCCATGCCACGCCGCATTGAAGCAGTCATTTCTGCAAAAGGATTCCCGACCAAGTATTGAGTGCATAATTGAACATAATTATTTGAAGGTTGACTTTTTTTGTATTACAAACACTTCTTTTGTTGGTCAGATGAAGTATGCTAATTCTTTGAGATTTGGGGTTTTCATGAGCTGTATGCCAAAATCATCAGTATTAAAACAATAAATGACCAGAAATATTTCAGTTGGTGTGCAATGAATCTAAAATATATGATCTGAAAAACAGTAACAAATATTTTTAAAAATATATACCATATATTTTAATCACCTATTTCAATGTGACATACATTTAAAAGATATAACCACAAATTTCATATACATATATGTCATTCCCCTACTTCACATATTATATGATATATAACATCAATATACCGCATATAAGCATTCATTCTTGTTTGAATTATTAGACTATAGGCAAACTTTTAATTGACAAAGCAATTTGGCAAGAAAAAAACAAGTAGTATTTATATTTTATTTATTAAAAAAATCTCATAGAGTATATATACATTGACAGATATTATACATCACTTATACACACTGTAAAATAGGTAAATGTGGAAATGTACTGTATGTCAAGTCGTTTAATTTATATAGCACATTTAAACGAACAACAGTAGACCCAAAGTGCTTTACAGGTAGAGCAGAGAAGGCAAGCAGTATGCCTAGGCAAAGGTAAAAACAAATAATATAAAATATAACTTTAAAAACAATGTGACAATAGAGAAATAACAATAAGAATTATAGTGAATTAAAAGCAAGAGAGTAAAAGTGCGTCTTCAGGTCTGACCTAAAACTGGCAATTGAGTTACATGATTTGATATGGGGTGGGAGGCAATTCCAGAGTTTGGGGGCCAGTTGAGAAAAGGCTTGGTCCCCTCTGGTTTTTAGACGAGTCTGAGGAATGACAATTAGTTGTTGGGTTGAGGACCTGAGTGACCTGGCAGCACAGTAAGTGGAGAGGCGATCGGAAATATATGAAGGGTCTTGACCATGGAAAGCTTTAAAAACAAAGACTAAAATTTTAAAATCAATTCTGAATTTAACAGGCAACCAATGAAGCTCAGCTAAAACGGGAGTAATGTAGTCATACTTTTCAGTGCCAGTGAGGGGCCTTGCAGCAGCATTCTGGACTAGTTGAAGTCTGTTTAAATTATATTTGGTTATGCATGTGTATAGTGAGTTACAGTAGTCTAAACAAGAAGTAATAATAGCATGAATGATTGTTTCCAGATCATTCTTAGATAGAAAGGATTTCAGCTTAGCTACTGTTCTAAGCTGATAAAAGCTAAGAATGTAACAACAGCGCTGACATGTTTGCTAAAATTGAGAGAACTGTCAAAGAGGACACCTAGGTTTCTGACCTCGCTCTGCAAATTTGATGACCAAGGGCATTGCTCAGGTTTTTTTTAGGGGTGGGGGGTTCCAAATAAAATCATCTCAGTTTTCTTGGCATTCAACTGGAGGAAGTTTGCTGCCATCCAGGATTGAATGTCCTCAGCTAGAGATAATATTAATAAATGAAGTACCAGGGGAAATGGGTCAGTACAGTTGTGTATCATCAGCGAGGGCAGTAATAATTTAGAGTGTGCTGTTCAAGGATATAACCAAGGGGTAGCATGTATAGAGAGAATAATAGGGGGCCAAGAACTGATACTTGGGGGACACCAAATTTAATACCCACTGGCTAGGACTTAGAACCCAGCTTCACCAAAAAAAAAATATCTGAGAAGAAGGACCTGAACCAGCATAAGACAGGACCCTGTAGTCCAACGCCACTTTCCAGGCGATCAATAAAAATGCCATGATCAATGGTGTTGAAAACAGCGCTAAGGTTCAGGAGGATAAGTAGTGCACATGTTCCAATTGATGGGAAAATTGGTAATGATGGTGATGTTATATTTGACACCTGTCACTTAGGGTGTTGTCTGTTATTTCTGTTTACTCTGCAGACTGGGACAGAATCCATATGGTTCCATATTAACTGAGATACACATTTTCCATTTTTGCTTATAATTTATGTCAAGAGCCTTTATGGTTTTGAGTTGGTTGGTGTTGGGGAATATTTTTGAGGGGGTATTATATGTTGATGTTTTCACAGTATTATAGGCTACTATCAGTGTAATACCTTCCAAGTTGGACAAAACATTTTCAAATATAAAATTGGTAATTACCATATTATAATGTTGAAATTCATCCACCCTTTATGTTCCTAATATTTCTCTTTTGTTTCAAGGTAATACCCTAGAAATTATATGTTTAATCTTGTGACTTCTTACCTGGAAACATGTCTGGTAGTTTCTGTATAATAACTGTAAGAGCCAAAGAAGAAAAGACAAAGAACATAACCAAAAATATGTGTTCCCTTTGTTTATGTACAAAGAGCAGTGGTTATGAATATAAGGCTTCACATATTTTGTTCCAGCTGTGTTTGATTGGCAGCTATGTCACTGATTGACTAATCAGCCACACCATAGGGATTGTGGGGGTTGATAAGTAGAAGCTGGACCC
>JACXGM010037732.1:0-10926 GCA_016801145.1 Umbra pygmaea
GCCGATCTTTCTGACACTCTTGCAGTAGGCCAGGTTGTCAGTGATGATCTTGCCCACCTCAGGAAAGTGCCAACCGTACCACTCTCTACAGCGCATGATGTAGTTGTTCAGCTCCTTGTCCAGCTCATCCAGCAGAGCTACACAAAAACAAATTGCACACATGGATTGGGTTTAAGTTGTCAGTCTACAAATATCTGTTCCTTCTACGAAGAGTCTAAGGTACTTACAGATAGCTTGTACAATCATGGTGTCAACTTTGTCAGGGCTGAACTTCAGTTTGTAGCGGGACAAACTGAAATCAAGAAAGGACCGTGGAAAATGGTTAAACACTTCACAATTCGCTTCCATCACCATGGTTGCAAACTTCAGTTAAGGTCCCCAAAAAAAGGGAGGAAACATGCAACCAAATCCACTTTTTCGGGTAAAAAGTTGCTACCCAATCACTGAACCAAACATCTGGTTTCAAGTAGTAAAGAGCTGAACATCCATACTCTGAATGGGTGTGGCCTTCCTACGAGTGAGCGAAGCTACCTGGAAGTATTTCTTTCAAGCCTGAAATCGATATGGTGTGCTCGGGAATTGCTACATTCAAAACAAAACTTGTCACAGAACAGCCTCTGACTTGAGCTACAGAGCAATGTTTTTTATCAAACAGAGCAATTGCTGTGCAACCCAAATCGATGTCAGGCTGAAATTAACTGTGTATGGGTAGCTCCACCCACTTCTGGGAAGGCCACCCACATTTCAAGTATGGACACAGATAGAGCTTTTTCCAAGTATCAAGTCTTAATAATAATATTACAAATAGATGACAGAATAATAAGTGATGCCTCAGTGGTAGTGACGAATGCTGATGAAATCTACAGAAAGTGTCAGACAGCAAAATATAATCATTGGCAACACCAAGCAACTTCATATTTTTTGTATGATTGATGATTTTTTTTGTATGATTGATGATTTTCTATAGAAATTAGTAGGAAAGTACCTATGTGCCAGTCCAAGAGACATGGCGCTGATCTCACGTGGGGGCAGGCCAGTGATGAGTGACTCCATCTGGGTTCTGATGCCCCTCATCAGTTCAGCCACAGCAGGGCTGTGCACACAGCTCAGGTTCAGCTTCTCCTTGATCACTCCTCCCAGTTTGGCATCACTGATGGCCAGCTGTTCATGAGCATCTTTGGCCACTATTTTCTTCAGCACCTTCTTCAGACTCTTCCCAACCTTTCCCTCCGTCAGGGCAGTGGCCGCTAGACAGATACTGTATGTTAGAGTTCAAGCTCAAAAACAAATGACTCTGCATTTCAGCTGGCAAGTCACAGTGTTCTTAAAGGTTTATCTGCCTGGAACCAGCAATACATAAAACGCCAGTATGACCAAGTTATGTTGGATAAAACTTATGCTAAAAGGCATCCATTAAAATGTTTTCATTTATAGATATAAGGATTTGTGTCAAAGCCAAAGGCCAAGTGTTTCTTATTGATATTGTTTGGTCTACCATTTAAGTTATCCAGACTGAAATGCAAAACTATATCTATTCAATCTATTTTTTCCTGAGCACAACACAGGTTTATGTGCACAGTGCATTCTACTCGCTAGAGTTTGCTGTGGTCTCAGTGGTAGTGACGATAACTGCTTAATGTCCACATGGTGGATTAAGACAAGAGAGATACATCATTGACAACAGCTTTCAGCAAAAACTCAATTACCTTAACACACACTTTGTCAAATACAACCTAACAATGACCTAGAAATCTTTAAATATACATGTATGTTTACCTGCCAAAGCCTCTGTTGTGTCCTGGAACTTCTCAAAGTGTTTTAACTTCACTCTGAAAACGTAAATAGCAAAATTTACTATTGTGAACTTAAGTTGCTAATGTTCAATTATACCCTAAGTCCTTAAAAATCCGTATATAATTGCAAAAACTCACACTTTGTTTGCCTTCTCCGGAGTCACAAACTCTTTCCATAAGCTGTCCACCTCTTGTAGCTTTGACTCATCTAGAACCTGAAATCCAATAAAAAAGTTTAGACTTTAAATACATAATTAAACACGTTCGTCCGCTTGGATGTGCAGCCTGTCTGAAACCACAGAAACTTGAAGTGCTTTTACCCCCACCCCGAAATAAGAATACAGAATGGTTGATCAAATCCGATACAAATTGAAAACTTATGCAAAACATCTAAAGATATCAAAGTCATGTTTTTACTGCCGTTATATATAAAAACATTTTATTTAGCGAGTATGTAAGTTAAATTATATGTAATTGTATGTATCCCTGCTCTACGCCGTGCCTGCAATCAAACGTGGTTCGAGGGGAGCCTGCCATTAAGGCCAACACGCGGTCCTTAAAAATACGGCACGAGGTACTGTAGCGAACTACACTGTTGGAAGACTGGCTTATTTGAACTGTCAATAAACTTTGCCAAGAATCAACTATTCAATTTACACAACGGCAAATTGTGTATAAATATGTTTTTACAAAATTATAAATAAATCTACGGGTAAGGATTTCCTAAGTATATGGAAGACATTGGTCTAGTTCCAACTTGCTATGCAATGTGCTTACTTTGACTAAGTACTGTGTGATGGATGAGAAGGCCCAATGTGGATAACTGTACGGTTTGAAGTGCACAATTAATAGGACGTCAAATATAAAGGCACCGTGTGTAATGTAAACAACATGAAATAGCTGTTGACTTTTTAAATAATATTTTCATGCAATACATAGCCGATGAAAATTCAGTTGCTTGCTAACTTGCTACATGGCTAGGTTGGGTAACTCGCGTGCAACTAAAAAAGAAAAAAAATGTATTAAGCAAAATACTTACTTTAAATATTGCATAACCTGCAGCGGTCTCAAATAAAACCAGCATCTTTTACACTTCTTGACAACGTCCACCAAAGAAAATCTGCTCTCTATGAGAGCCTTCGCCAATCAATACTCCAGCTTATGTTCGAGGTATGGATGGACTGGAGGTGGCTGGCGGCATGCGGTGTGGTGGTACGTGCGTACCCGGAACCACGTTTACTCTACAAAGTATCGCGAGAATGCAATAGCGGAAACTGACGTTTAATACAGTTGCAAGGACACAAGAAAAACTCACACAAACAAACAGAGGATTTAAAATAAAACAACCAATAATTGTTAAATGTTTTTTAGGCTACGAGGAAAGCCTAACGAGGCCTCTACACTTACCACCCTGTAGGACATTCTATCATGAGTTGGAATCATTCTTTTGGAATCATTAGTATTTATATAAGATATATATATAAGATACATTTTCTCATTAAAAATGTAATTTACTTTGTAATTTTTAAAGGAATACGTCATGTGAATACTACAATAAGAATAGTTTCAAATACTTAAAATATAATTGTTGTAATCTATTTGTTAAAACAATTATATATACTAGGAATTAATCATGCACATTATCTTTGGGCATGATTTAATAATAAAAAATGTTGCCAATTTAAAGTTGCACTATGTAACGTTCCATTCATTTGACCTGTCGGCCCGAAAATTTGAGGTTTTCAACCCATGGATCCAATATTCTACAGTAGTTTCTTACGTTTACCAGTCCGAAAACATAGTTTTTGTATTTTTTTAAGTTACATAGAGCAGGTTTAAAGCCTCCACATTTGGACTTTGTTATAAAGTCGTCTGTGTGCGAGTTTCTATTCCCTTTCATATGATTGATTGAATCTTAAACTGCTTAAGTAACACAGAAGGAGTTCTATAATTTTACAATTTCTTCATCTTTTTTTTGGGGGGGGGGAGAACTAGCGGAAATGACGTTCTATTCGGTGAAAGCGTGAGTTGAGTTCATTGGTTGAGTTGCACATGTAAACTGGAGCAGAGAAATAGAATCTCGTGTCGTAGCTAGCTAGGCCAGACAAACAATTTACTGACACTGTTCTGTACATTGAAAAAGAAACGCAACATACATCATGAGTGATTTTGAATGCTACCCTCCGCCGAACTTTGATTGTCCTCCTCCCGGTTCAACGGTAAGACCGCCGACATTTCATCCATCTCCGAACAACTTTCACCCCAGTATGTGGAACTGGTACGAACCCCCATCCGACCCATGGAGCTACCACGACCATGGAGAGTATTGGGGTGGCGGCGCCGGACCAGGTCGACCCAGAGGCTCATATAGTAAGTACTACTGCTGGACAGAGTAACACTACAGCTAACCGTGTTATGGTTAACTACAGGCCTGGTAACCACGCTTCTGCGTAGGCCGGCATGTGTCTTGTTTGAAATAAAGTTTATATGAACTTATGTATTAGTATATTAACTTGGCTGCAGGGGTTGCATTCGGCCCTGCCGCTAATGTGGCAGAACTTTTTTTAAAACGTAACTGTGAAATATATCACTTAATCGTCCAATACAGTAGAAGCATGTCACAGTTGTTTCCAAACAGTCGTTTATAACATGTTATAATTCTCTAGGATTAGGGTAGGTCTCAATAAAATTAAGATAAAAGTACTTCACTCCGTTCCTGCATCCTTATCAGAATACTCCGGACCAGCACTTATGCAGTTAGGACAGTGGTTCTTCCTACGGACCCTCAATCATTCCATGATTTTGATCTTTTCCAAACCTAGCACACTCATTAGTCAACTAATGATTAAAGAAATGGTAAACCAGGTGAGCTAGATCAGGAATCCAAAACCACTGTTAGCTGACAGGGGTTCACGGAGGAGACGTTTCAGAACAAGTGGGCTGTGTTTTAATTTTGTTGTATTGACCCACAGATCAGAACTTCCACCATGGACAACGTGGAAATCGAGGTGGACGGCAGGGAAACGGTCCTCCCAATAGCAATGGGAAAAAGGTAACAGTCCATGAGAACTTCCACTAAACATTGGTGAAGAGCGTTCGAGCCCCGGCTTGTCCTGTAATTAAAAATAATATTTTAACCCCTCCCAAACAATCTTATAAAATAAGTAAAATGTATGCATTCGTTATTGTAAAATAACTGACTGCATTTGGTGCACTTCTTGGTTTGTTTTGTCTTTCCAACAGAGAAATAAAAGAGAACCAGAGTATTCACACTTCTGTGACACATGTGACCGGGGCTTTAAAAACCAAGAGAAGTATGATGAGCATGTCTCTCAACATGTCAAGGTAACTGATGGTAACATTTTTATATATATAATATTATATATTATAATTTTTTTTACCCTACTAGGGCTCTCATGTTTCTAAACAAATCCTTCCATTTGTTTACCTCAAAGTGTTAAGTTTACATTTAGTCAAATAGATTTGTTTTTTTGTAGTGTTCAGTTGAGGACTGCAGCTTCACTGCTCATGAGAAGCTAGTCAACATTCACTGGAAAAATGTAAGTACAGCCTTTCAATCTCTGCTTTTTCCCCATGGCCTTTCTGTGAATTTTTAGCTTTAACTCAATCTTCCTCAAATACATACGTAGGTGTCATTAAAAGAGAGAACTGAATAAATGAGTGAAGGAACATGATGATGATGATGATGATGATTAAACTTATATAGCGCTTGTCAAATTACCCAAAGTGCTTTACACAGTGAGGAGGAAAGCCCACCTCATCCACCACCAATGTGTAGCACCCACTTGGTTGAGTCACGGCAGCAATTTTGCACCAGCTATTAGGTGGAGAGGTGATTATTTATATATGCCAATTAGGAAGGAGGGGGATTATTAGGTGGCCATGATTGAGGTGAGGCCAGGTTGAAGATTTGGCCATGTTAACACCCCTACTCTTATGAATAAGTGCCATGAGATTTTTAATGACCACATAGTCAGGACACCCGTTTAATGACCCATCCGAAAGACGGCACCCTACGCAGGTTAGATGTCCCCATCACTGCCTTGGGGCATTGGGAATGATATTTAGACCAGAGGTAAGTGTGCCCCCTACTGGCCCTCCAACACCACTTCCAGCAGCATTGGTCTCCCATCCAGGGACTAACCAGGCCAAACCCTGCTTAGCTTTAGAAGCAAACCAGCAGTGGAATACAGGGTGCTTTGCTGCTGGCTAATGAATGCAGATGCTTTGATAGAGGTGTATTGCATGATACAATTGAGCAATTGTGAGGCATGGTTTGGATCCACTTAGAGTAAAAAAATGATTTCAAGGTTCTCGTGAGTTATCCCATGTTGAATCTTTTCTATCCTGTTGGGAGTGGTTTCTTCCACGATGACAATGCCCCCATCTACATGGCATCATGGGTCACTGAATTTGTCACATCTGTAGATTCATACATAAACAGGTTCAATACCTGAGCTGACAATGTTAAAAATCAGTCTTAATTACACCTGTTAATCTAAAGGTGAGTGTCTGCAAAATGGATAAAAACTCATATGTACATAATCAAATTTGAACTGCTGCCATATGGAACCAGATATTACCTGTCACATAATGACATTATGTCCATTTTCAATTCACCACTATTAAGGCACGCTGTGCTGTTCCTTGCTGGTACTGATTGTCCAAGGCTGGCTACGGATGTGTTTCCACAACCGATCAAAGAATGGTGTTATGTTACATAAATGCACTGCCTAAAATGCGTAATGGCTAATCATCAGAGGGACCAGTGTCTAAGTCAAAGTTGTTTATTTGTCATATGCATCGAATTACATCACATCATCCTATGCAGAGAAATTCTTGTGACATGGCTCGACACATCTACCATGTCACAATTTCTCTGCATAGGATGTTTGCCATATCGCAGTGTTTGGCAGTGTTTGCCATATCGCAATTTCTGTTTAAATGACAAAATAACAAAATCATTATACCCATTGCTATTTTTACATAATGATCATATAAATGCATGTAAGTGGACATTTATTTTGACTCCTCAAGGAAATGCGTCAATTCAAGTTAGGAAACGAACAAACATTGGCTATTTAATTTCTTAGTTTGTAACCCAACCCACCATCCTCCTTGGTCCTGGGTGAGTACTAGGTATTTCTCTCCTGAAATAGCCAGTCTGCTTTCAAGCGGGCTGGAGATACATCGGTACACAATCCATGATACTTGTGGTATGGCATGGCCCTGTAATGGAAAAGCCCAAAAAGAACCATAATTTAACCCTTCATATACTGGTAAAACCAAATATTACCTTGCACATGGAACCATACATTAACTTAACTCTTTCCACAGCAGTAATTAGAGCTATACCCACATGAAATGCTCTGCCATTTGGAGATATCAATAAGATGCAGTAATGTCATTCCCAGACACTTCCGGCCAAATCCATGGAAGGTTGGTTGGAACTTCACTTCAAACATGGCCTTTAGTAGGGTTGGGCATCGTTTTGATTTGAACAATTCTGATTCCAATTCTTTCTTTCGATTCCGATTCTTTTATAACTGGAGATACATGCTTATTTCACAGAGATTTGTTTTTCATTCAATGCTGGTTTACAGTTTTGGGAGCTGTGGGTGTTGATAAGAAAAAAAAATCTCTACAAGATGATGATGCACTTGTACAACTGCATCCAAACCAAAATGTATAACACACAAAGTAAAATTTACACTCCTGATCTGGACTAACATGTATACTCCCTACATTAAAACAGTTAATGTTTATAAATAAGGCATATCTGCCTTCTCGTGCAGTATGTGCAAACTTTCATTACAGATTGTGTCTCCGTCAGTTGAGAACACCCATTCACAAGGTGTAGAGGAGGCCTGGACACAAAGGGATGCAACTTTTTCATCACATAAGCTGTTTATTTTGTGGCACTCTTCCACTTTCTCTGCTGTCATTTTTCCCTTCACTGCTAATGTGAACTGACTTTCACGCTGAAGTTAAACATTAGCAGCTGTAGGTTTGCTAACGTTACTTGTGTTAGCAGTTTGCGAAACGCATTATCTATTTACGAGAGAAAAAATCTGAGTAATGTTGTTCTTCACCACCATTTTAGAAATTCGGCAAATGTTGAATCATGTTTGTAGTGCATGAAATGCATGCATCACAGATGTTACAATGTGCCCAATTAGGATTTTTTTGAAAGAAAAACTACATATTGTACGTTTAAATCAAAACAATGGCAAAATATGTACTTGGATGATGTCGGGAAGTAGCGTGGGATCATGGGTTTTGTTATTGTCGTCATTGACAACCTTCTACTCTAATCTCTCTGGCATAAAAAAATTAACTGACAAAGTTATGTATTAAAAATATTATAATTTTATTCACGTTATGTTTGGTGGTTCCCTGGAACTAAAACAACTAGAGCAGTCAAAGGTTATATGACGCCATTGACAGAAGACAAAATGAAACGTCCCGTGTCTTCGAATAAACTTACACATTTCTCCAGGTTTCAAAGTTTGTGGAAACATTTAGGATAATGTAAGTACACAACTAAGAAATATATATATATATATATATATATAATATAGGTATAGTGATGTTTGCTTTTTTAATGCAAAGTACGTCTCTTGTTATTGTTTTGGAAAACTACATATATTGTACCTTTTTTAAGTAAAATGAAGCCACACCTTTGAGCGCCGCATTGTGTGCTCAGTCGCGGTGCTGACAACACAAGAGCCTGGTAGTATGGTGGATGGCTGGTCGCTACAGAAAGCAAAACTTGCGCTTTTTGGAACCGATCGTCGGATTCGAAACAAAGTTTTCCAAGCGATTCCGACGGAATCGTAATTTCCTAAAAGATTCGAAGTTGGAACCGGGTTCTCGATGCCCAACCCTAGCCTTTAGTAAACTATACAAACTCTTGTCAGAAACAGGAGGAGCAATAGCCAATGGCTCAATCTGCAAACTAGAATCCCTCACTACTACACCTTTCTGTGTATGTGTCTTGTCCAATATTTATATTTAAATTAATCTGGGTAATGTATTTTGAGTAGCAAGTGTTTTCTAATAATGTTATAATATCATATGTTTCTGTTTGGAACCCACATACATAGAACAATTCATGCATTTAACTCCTTCCATGTAGAAACATACATGCATCTATCTCCTCCCACATTTAACCATACATTCTTTTGGTAGTTTACAAAAAGAAAAGAGGCGGTCCTAACTCCCGTGTAGGGCCGCACATTCACCCCACTCCTCCCGTGTAGGGCCGCACATTCACCCCACTCCTCCCGTGTAGGGCCGCACATTCACCCCACTCCTCTGTACTTCCTGCTGTAGAACCATGCCCCAGGAGCCAGGAGGATAAAGCTGGACACACCTGAGGAAATCTCTAAATGGAGAGAGGAGAGGCGCAGGTGAGTCGTGAGTTTGTGTGTAGACATGTTGAAGCTTTGATTTGTGATCCAGCAGTTTGATTCTGATAATTATTTAATTCATCAAACTGACTTAGCATAATTAATGACATTATTAGTTTGGTAGTTATCCCATTCTGTGCTGCTTAGGAAATGTTATTTTAACATCATTGCTCACTAGGTGGTGATGTAACTCCAGCATTTCACCACATCACTAGTACAACACCACTGTGTCATTTTGTATAGCAGTTTTCATTAAAAAAAACAAATGTTAATTATTAACAAATCAAATATAGCTGGAGCTCATAGTTTTTGGACACCGTTCCACATCTTCAGGGGGTATATGCATTTGGAAAAGTAGTTAGTACCTTTAGCAGATGGAACACAAATGTTGCTGAAACATCTACAAGTGTACTAGCAGGACTGTAGCACCCATGTTTTAGCAGATGCAGTCTTGAAAAGCTCCCACGTAGGTGAGCCTCTGCTTCCTCTTTACTGTCATCTGAGAACTGTCCGTGCCAGGGGGTTGATACTACAAATCCAGTGTTGTTCCATCATTCAAATCACATTAGTTAGCATGCTAGCTAGCTAAACCAGTTATTAACAGACCTGGCATACTAGCTCACCAACAATGTTTTTTGTCATAAGTTGTTCATGAAGTAAACAAAACTGTTTAAAATGTATATAATGATAAAACATGTATTTACAATACTCTCTACCTAGACTCACTCAAGGTGCCACAGCAATCACATTTTACTAGGCTGTGTTATTTTACAGTTGTGGGACCATCCTTTTTGGTTAAAGGATTACTTGTGTACACAGTATACTACTACCCTGTGCAGGGTTGGGTATGTTTCTTTTTAAATGTAATCCTTTACAGTTACTAGTTACCCAAACATGTAATCAGTAACAATTTTTGGATTACCCAAAGTCTGTAACGTAATCTGATTTCTTTCCATTACTTGTAGATTACTTAAAAGCTGGTTTATAACCAGTTGAATGGCATAGCAGGAAGTATGTTTACATAACCTGGTTTGAAGATTAAATCAAAATCTGGATTCTGTGTCCCCAAAAAGGTTTATGTAATAGGACACACAGTAGCACTCCAAAATAAGGTTACACCAATTATTATCAATAAGGGTATTATAGGTTGACTGATTGCAAGTGGGAGTGTACCAAAAGAAAAAATATTGTAGGTCCAATATAATGTACAATATTTTGTACTCATTTTTATTTGTTTAACAAATGCATGTAACACATTTTGATAAATCATGACTAGGGATGGGCTGATACCACTTTTTATGGAGCGAGGGCAAGGCAAGTTTATTTATATAGCCCATTTCATACACAATGGCAATTTAGGGTGCTTTACATAAACAGGAAAACATGAAAAATCGAAACAGAAAGCAATTAAATGAGAAAAAACAATTAGCAAAATAGCACAGTTTAAGAAATAAGAGACTGACAAACCATATAAAAATATAGTTCAATCAGTTCGGACTTAGCACAGTGTTCATTCAGTAAATGCGTAGCTAAACAGATGTGTTTTGAGTCTGGATTTAAAGGTGACTACTGTTGGAGCACATTTGATCTCTTCTGGGAGCTGGTTCCAGCTGCGGCTGGCATAGTAGCTAACAGCAGATTCTCTGCGTTTTGAGTGAATTCTTGGTATCTCTAGCTGATGTAATCCTAGTGATCTGAGT
>JACXGM010037733.1:0-11025 GCA_016801145.1 Umbra pygmaea
TATTGTATATATTATTTTACACATACCATCTGTGGGCCAGGGACTGGTTCATATATTGTATATAAGATTATTTTACACATACCACCCGTGGGCCAGGGACTGGTTCATATATTGTATATAATATTATCTTACACATACCACCCGTGGGTCAGGGACTGGTTCATATATTGTATATAATATTATTTTACACATACCATCTGTGGGCCAAGGACTGGTTCATATATTGTATATAATATTATTTTACACATACCATCTATGGGCCAGGGACTGGTTCATATATTGTATATAATATTATTTTACACATACCACCCGTGGGCCAGGGACTGGTTCATATATTGTATATAATATTATTTTACACATACCACCCGTGGGCCAGGGACTGTGGTTCATGGGTTTTCCTTGCTCGGGCTGTTGCATGAAAAGCTTGTTGAGTTTGTCCTGCATGTCCTTCTTGGTGCGCCCCTCCTCCTCACTTACACGCTTCATCCAGGGTTGCGGAGGCGGTGTGGGGGCCTGCATCTTGCCTTCGTCATGCCATGCCAGCCCCTCGTCGGTGGCAGACAACCTGAGGAGTAGGTGTTAAGAGGTTAAACTTGACTGGTTTAGTGACCATACAGAGGGAAAAGGACGTTAGGTCGCTCGCCACTCATGATCTTGCACAAACGATCATGTGCACCCATGCCAATGGTAGAAAAATGCTGATATTTAAGTACATTTACTAAAACTCTCAACAACAAACCTTCTGGATTTGGACATAATGGAAGACAGACACATTATTTCATACACAAACAAATTCTCTAAACTATGTGATTAATATTCCACAATGAGAAAAAATTAAAAAGCTTTGACTAGATTTTTGAAGAACTATGTAAAAGTCAAAGAGCTGCCAAAAGTGAACACACCTGCCATCGGAGAGCTCGGTGGACTTGGCCCTCTCCTGGGCGTTGGTGTGGATTTCTCCCTCCAGGTGATCTTTCTGCTTCTGCCTTTGCTGCTTGCTGTGGATCTCTCGGAGCTCCTGCAAGGCAGCGTGGGATAGAGGAGGACTGGTGAGGGGAAGTGTGGGTGGGGTCACTGGGACTCAACACAACACTTAGAATGAGGCATCAGCTATTTTTTTGCCTTGAAAGCGCAATTACAATCCCAGCCGAGCCCAGTCACCAGACAGAAATGCTGTGTTTATGCTACTACTTCACTTCAGTTGGCCTTCAGTAAAGCAAGGTAACTAGCTTTACTGTAATGTAGGTTTTTTTGAGGAGGCGGAACAATTGCACTAAATACGGCCAAATGCCACAGTGCACTCACGGGAGTCGGACAGAACTCAAGTGTCAGGTGAGCAGTGCACATGAACCACTGTGTGAGGGTTTAACACGCTCTGGGTTACTATGGCCTCATGGACACCAGAAGTGTTTCACTGCTCTGTAGTGGAGTACCCTCTAGGTAATTATCTAGTATGGGCTTTCCCTCCCCCAAACATAAACCCAAATTACTAAATAATGATTTTCTGAATGTGATGTAAAACAAAATGCTAATATTGGTGCACTGACTTGAAGGAAATTTCAATCACAAAATCATGTTACTAACATGGTCCCCTTGTGCCACCAAAACAGCCCTGACCCATCTAGTCATGGACTCCACTAGACCTCTGAAGGTGTGCTGTGGTGTTTGGCACCAAGACGTTAGCAGCAGATCCTTTAAGTCTGTAAGTTTCATGGTTTAGCCTCCCATGGATCAGACTTGTTTGAACAGCACATCCAACAGGTGCTCGATTGAATTGAGATCTGGGGAATTTGAAGGCCAAATCAACACCTTGAACTCATTGTTGTGTTCCTCAAACCATTCATGAACCATTTTGCTTTGTGGTAGGGCACATTATCCTGCTGAAAGAGGCCAATGCCATCAGGGAATACTGTTTCCATGACAGGGTGTACATGGTCTGCCACAATGCTAAGATAGGTGGTACGTGTCAAAGTAACATCCACATGAATGTCAGGACCCAAGGTTTCCCAGCAGAGCATTGCCTCCGCTGGCTTACCTTCTTCCCATAATGCATCCTGGTGCCATGTGTTCCCCAGGTAAGTGATGCAAATACACACCCGACCATCCATGTGCTGTAAAAACGAGCCACCTTCTTCCTTTGCTCCGTGGTCCAGTTCTGATGCTCATGTGCCCATTGTAGGTGCTTTCGGCGGTGGGCAGGGGTCAGCATGGGCACCGTGACTGGTCTGCAGCCCCAAACGCAACAAACTGCAATGCATTATGTGTTCTGACATCTTTCTGTCAGAACCAGCATTCACTTTTTCAGCAATTTGAGCTACAGTAGCTTGTCTGTTGGATTGAAACACACGGGCCAGCCTTCACTCCCCACATCAATGAGCCTTGGCCAGCCATGACCATGTCACCAGTTCAACACTTTTCCTTCCTTGGACCACTTTTGATAGATATTGATTACTGCAGACCAGGAACACCACATATGCAGCGGTTTTGGAGATGCTCAGACCCAGTCTTCTAGTCATCACAATTTATTCCTTGTCAAAGTTGCTCAAATCCATACGCTTGCCCATGTTTCGTGCTTCTAACACATCAACTTTGAGTAAAGAATTTCCACTTGCTGTATAATATATCCCACCCACTGACAGGTGCCATGATAACGAGACTATCAATGTTATTCACTTCACCTGTCAGTGGTCATAATGTTATGGATGATTGGTGTATTTCTTGCACATGATATTCTAATAATCTCTTTGGGCTGTAGTTAAGTTTAACAATTATTATCAGACACTTTTTGACAATTTAGACATGATTTCGATTTTTTGTTGTTGAAAAAAGCGACTGCAAGATGGCATTGTGGGCTAAGTTGATGCCATGCTTGACAAACTATGTCATGATAGTCAGTGGATCGAGCCTGACTATGGCTTCTCCAACTTTGGCCGAAACCCACAGCAAGTGCAGTGCAAATTTGCATTGCGCTGCTTGGGATTTATGATAGATAAGTTGGATTAACTACCTTACCACAATGCTCTGCAGTGACTCCTTGTGTTCAGATCTGGCGCTTGTGAGTTTAATCATGAGGTATATTTAATAAGTATAATCCTGACACGCATGATCTGACTAAAGGCTTCTAGGTTGGATTAGCAGTGAAAAAGTATTGAGCGGCTCGGCGACATACACGCAAGCGCCCCTCACAATCCCGCATTGTCCAGGGTACTACTGCATAGGTCCATTATCCAGGGTTCTAATATTCCCGTCTGAATATGAGGGAGACATGTCAGACGATTTAGACCACACATTAGGGCCACTATATGGCCCCTTTGGTCACAATCACTGCTGGGTAGCATAGACCAACATTACAAAGCACACTGCAGCATTTGGTTAAGAACCATGCGTCGTCAAACACCATGCAAGCAAAGGTTTCACCGTTCACCTCTTAAGTATAGCAGGCGTGTAGGGCTTGAGGAAGTGAACTGTTGTCAGGAAAGCTAGAAATGTTTAGTACATGGTTAAAATTCTCGCACCACTCAGTGAATGTGACTAGTCTCACAGATTCATTAACTATCCTTTCTTCTTTTTAAGAATATTTTGCTGAGACCATTATTTACCCCCTCCAATTTTGTGATGTCAAATTCATGATCAAGTCCTTGAGTCTTAATCCTTGACAACAGCTCCACACCAAGTTTGGGAGAGTGAATGATCGAGACATAATGTCCTCGGACGTACGCTTCAGCAATAGAGCCTAGGGCTGGGCGATATATTGAGGAGTCAGGAGCTTCGACAACTAAAATTAATGTATTAATGAAACAAATTTAAGATTAATTTAATAAAGACCAGCAACATTGTTAAAATATCCAAAACATTGTCTGTTTGCAAACCTATATTGACCACCTCCTTTTACTGGACCCTTTTAGCGGTTGGAGGATTAAATCTCCTTAAGTTCAAAATTGACATTCACTGAACAACAACAGCATGTTTTGCTATATCAAGTACACACATTCAACTAGAAGCCCACCGATTTATATACAAATATATGCAGGTTAAGTTATTTTTTTGCTATTTGCATAAGGTGAATCGTCTAAATTGTTTGTGAAAAGTTGCAAATCGTAAAAATTTGCCTTGGGCAACAGACACTACCTCAGCTATTATCCTATTTGAACTCTAAAATATAACTAAAGTGTTGCTAAATGTGCTTATTTGTCTAAATGTCCATTTACATACTAGTAGCTAGAAATCAATCAATCATTATTGTTAAACAATATAACACAAAGAACCACTGTCAATCATCATATAATGGAAATCTTTTGGTCGACATCCCTGAGAATCCATGTGTGCGCACTGGGCAAGGCAAGGCAAACGTGGTCAGTCTCCTTAATTCCTATACAAGACAAGCAAATTAGGCTTTTATTAAACCTATATAATAATTATCTGGAAAGACGCTCAAGTAAGAATAGTGAAGAGGGCAAATCATTCAAGTCCTGGCCAGTTTCACATAAAAATATATTTTTTCATTCAAGCTAAGTACCGGTAAACAGAAGACAATTTGGCAAATATTTCATTATTTACACACAGAAATCTGATAACATTTCCCATGTTGGTTCTATTCACCAAGCTGTTTGGCTTCCCTTCACACTGTTCGCTTAACCAGAAGGTATGATGTGGCACAGGCACGTTGGAGGAGAGCGCATTACCCAGCCAACAGCCAAGATGGTCTCTTTCTATATTTCTTTAAAATATCTTTTCTTAGTCTGTCTGTGTGAATTTTATCATCTCGTAACATAGAAGGCCTTAATAGCAGGCTTAAACACATCTCTAATGCAAGTTGCCAGTTACTCTTTAGAAGGACTTAAACATCCACAACGCGTTGGTGGAGTGGTCTGTATTTAATCTGTTCTTACTGACATACAAATAAAATAATGCATTGGATTTTTCTATATAAGCAGTGCAATGGGTGTTTGCAACTAAAGGGTGTGCTCCAATTTAACACACACTTGTTTTTGCTCCGATAACAGTTTTTTGGAAATCTTATAAAAGTAGCCAAATCTACAAGGCCTGAAAGTGCTGCTGCAGATAAAATATACAACTGTCATTGTTTCAATTCAATAAAATAAAACGGTCTACCAACAAGGCTCACGCAGATGGCGGCTGGCATCATTTAAGCATACTACCTAGTGTGAACAAAGTGGACCACAGCCAATCATGCTAGCTAGTATACCTATGTAGATACCAGTTACTACTTTAGAGAGAGATTAGGAGGTCATGAGAGATGTGCTACTGCACCACCCAGAAGAAGGAAGAGAGGCGATTCCCTTTGTGTTAACTCTCTACAAGGGCTACCAAGGCTAAAGCTAAAGACGTTTAAGCAGGGGGGCAGAGCCGCTTGCTTTGACTGGCCCTTCAAAGGAAGTCGAGGAGTGGATAGGGGTGGCGAAGCGTGAGGGCAAGGAGGAGGAAGGGGAGGAAGAGGAGGCAGTAGGGACACCTGGAGGTAGGAGTCTATATGCTGCAGACAGGCCAGGAGGGCCGAGAGACAGTCCAGCAGCGCCTGGTCCTCAGAGTCTCCCTTGGACTGAAAAGAGACACACAGGGACCCCGAGATCAAGGATCAGATGAAGCAGCGGCAGTAACGTTGGTGTCACAAACAGGGTATTGTTAATTAGGCACCAAACAGCATGAAAAACATAAAAATTTACCAACTTGAACCCTATTGGATCCCATACTGTTTGCATGACTTTGAATCAAACCCATTGGTTGAACTTGCTAGGCTAAAGCCAGACTGGTGTACTGATGACTTCAGTGTAACTTGGGCAACCTTCTAAACAGCTAAACATACTGACTCACAAGGGTGAGCCCTTTGCTTTGTGGGTGTTAGACAGAAAGCCACGCTGCTCGGAGGCAGTGCAGCCAATCACAGGCAAGGACGCAGGGTGTGTTGAATGAACCCAGTCAGGTTACAGGCTGAGTTGACCCAATCACAACTGCGCTGCATTTGGCAGGATACTGGAACTGTGCACAAGTGTCACAAGTAAACCAAGGCAGCACAGTTGAGATGGGTCCTGTAGTGTGACTTGGTCATTTTGTACAGCAGCTTCATTCATTAGCATTAGGTTCAAATCTGCTTAGTAAGAAAGACGGCACACAGTTAATCTGACTGGTTGTTATTCTCCAGCAGGGTGCGTTACTATAGAGCATCCTGTGGGGGGCGCTACCTGTTGCCCCCTCTGTTCTTCCACCAGCAGCTCCAGGCGGAGGCCCTCTAGGCGGGCAGTATGGCTCTGATAGAAAGCAGCCAGCGACTGGACGCGTGGACAGAGATGAGCGGCAGAGGGTACAGGAAGGGGGATGAGCAGCCAAGCCACACAGATGACATGGGGTGGCAGAGTGGATTGGGGCGGAGGGAGCAGGGCAACAGAGTGAGCAAAAGTCAGAGACAGTGAGAGAACAACAAGTCCAGATATATTATCAGCCTTCCTCCCCTGAGAGTAACTGAATCGGGGTGGAGGGGGTGCTGACTGACCCAGGATCAGAAGCTTAAAGATGTAGTGCACTGGGCATGTTATGTTCACATCCACACATGGCAACAAGTCTGTGACCATGTAGATTAGTTGGTAGAGTGCTTACAATGTCAAGGGTTGTGGGTTTGCTTTAGATGGGGTTGGGGAGGTGTGGCAGTGCATGTATGCACTCACTGAGTCGATCTGGATTAAGACTATCTTCAAAGGGACTTGTTGCATTTGACTCATCACCAGAAAAAACATGGGCTCTTGATGTGCTGGGCAATTACAGATCAGAAGTTGAATATTCTAAATTGGTTTCATGAATTATCGCAAAACATTGCACAGTACATTCAAAATGGGGATCACACTCACACACATTATAAAAGACCTGTAAAGACCTACAAAATGTAAATATATACAACAAGTATCAGTTCAGAGAAAATACCAGAAGTCAGTTGTGACTACCGCAGACCCTAACTTCCACTGAAGTCATGTGGATTTTAGAGCTGAAAAAATGAGTTTAAGTGTATCCAGTGGGAATAGGAGACAGGTCTACAACCTAAAGGCAGGTACCTTGAGCTGGGTGTTGAAGGCGTCTATCTCCAGCAGCTTGGAGCGAGTCTCTCTCTCCACAGTGTCCAGCTGCTCTCTCAGCTGCTGTCTGCTGGACTCCTTCACCTCCACTGCCTTCTGCAGCGATGACAGGGAGTCTCCTGGACGGGGGGTATTAATTAGTGCCCTGCGTAGCCAAATATTTATCAGTCTCATATTGGACGTGTTAGTCCCTCACTTGTTTGGGCTGCATAACAGACTGTTAAACGGGCAGTGTTCCTCTAAGAAGAAAATGTTCTCGAGTAACTGACTTGAGAGTAACTGACATTAACGCTGGTCTGGGTTACTTGGGATGTATTATTTGCCTTGAAATCGGTGATGTGTGATCTCGATTCATCTTTATGTTCTCAGGCACATTACTGTTCTATCAGATTGATTACTAGATGGCTAGCTAATGTTAGCACTCCTCTGGTGAGTACACTGACACACAGCTCTGTTTACACAGTGTAAGTGCCCACTCACTGTTAATACTTCATCAGGAAAGTAGTTTAAATATGCACATATAAAGGTTGTGATTTATTGCATACACAGTCTACCATAGCAATACTCAAAGTATTTCTGACATTTAACAGCTGTACAAATCATTGCACCTTTTATTCAAATGCGTATAACAATGGTGGCTGAAATTTAATGAGTGTCAAAAAGAGAAAAGAAACATCACATTTAAAAGCACTGCGCCAGAGTATTTCTTTGTAGTGACACTTATTTTAAGTTTTTATTTCACCTTTATTTAACCAGATTAATCGATTGAGAACAGCTTCTCATTTGCAAACGTGACCTGGCCAAGACAAGGCACAAGGTGACATGAAGTTACACAGGGTAGCTACAAACATTCAAGTATATAGTTACACATATAAACAGTCCCATGTTCCTCAATTTCAGATTTCTGTTCAATTTATATTCATGAATGCTATTAAGATTTTGAACTGCTTGAAAAGAATAGTCAGATTCAATATATCAATTGACAGATATTCTCCCCCAAAAACCATTACCATGGTAATCTTAAAGCGGCAGCAAAAACATTTGTCACATCTTATGTCTCGGTCACAAAAGTTAACAAACATTTACTCGAAATACATAATTTAGTAGTTTTTGCTACCGGACAAGTAAAACACCAAAGTTGTCCGAAGGACAAAAGATAATGTCAATCCCTGTGATGTGATATTAAGGACATTACATCGTTTGCGTGATTGGTGGTTTTGATGCATATTTGACAAGTGAGTGAAAATACGAGTTCAATTAAAAAAAAAATTTCACCCAACTAATTATTATTATATTGGCAGAAATGTTTAATGAGCTAGTTTGCTAGGTAGTACTAGCTACACTGCAAAAAATGACTCTACAAAAACAAGTAAATAAACTATGAATACAAGGTATTTCTTTCTTGTAATAAGTAAAATAATCTGCCAATGGAACAAGAAAAATAACACAGATTTTCAGGGCATATTTACCAAAAACAAGTGTAATTATCTAATACAAATATAGCTTGTTAAGTAAATATGACTTATTTTAAGGATGGTTAGATTTTTTAACCTGAATACAAGATAAATATACTTTTTTGCCAATGGAACAAGATTTTTAAGACAGGATTTTTTGCAGTGTAGGATATACATGGTTAAGAGACAGTGGGCTGACTTCAGATACAGTGGCTACGGAAAGTATTTAGAACCCTTTAAATTTTTCACTCTTTGTTTCATTGTAGCCATTTGATAGAATCAAAAAAGTTCATTTTATTTCTCATTAATGTACACTCAGCACCCCATCTTGACAGAAAAAACAGAAATGTACCTTCCTACTGGAAATTTCTACAAGTCAGGACATGTACCATTACTGATGGCAACACTGGAGCAATTCAGATTAACTGCCTTAGACCTCATCTTCTCTAGGATCTCAGCAACTTTTCTGGCATAAAACCTTTAACCTGTGCGCTAAAGTTTAATTTATTTTCATAACCTGGAAAAGCTTGATGTGTGTCAACGAGCTGATGGAGGCTGGTACTACTTACTCTGTAGGCTGTTCTGCTGGACCTGCTTCAGCTGGTCATTCAGACACTGTTTGTCAGGGATGAGCTTGCCAAGCCACTGCTGGGAGTCCTAAGGAGGGGTACATCATGTTTTACTGACAGAACACCAGGAAGAGGCCTGTCGCCAGGGGCATGCAAGGCCCAGAGTTGGGAGCTTAGACCGCTAGCCCAAACTCTGTCACGGAGACAAACACTTTGGGACAATATGACCCTGCAGGAGGGGCATTGGTGTACGCCTGTATGTGTTCCACTGGACACGGCCATACCTGCAGCTGCTGCTGGAGGTGGGTGATCTCTGCGATGCGAATCTCACGGGTCTTGTTGGTGCTCTCGATCTCGTGCCGCTGGGCCGACAGGCGGAAGCGGATGTCCTGCAACTTGCCCTCTAGCTGGTTCTTCTTGTCGTTCTGGAAAGAGAAGGAAACAGAAAGAGATGTGCAGAGAAACACAGATCTGGTAAAACCGAGTAAATGCATGACAGTCAGTATAAAGAGGGTGTGAGGAGGGGTCCTTGTGTAGCGCGGTCATGTTTGGGTCCATGTGTAGCGCGGTCATGTGTGGGTCCATGTGTAGCGCGGTCATGTGTGGGTCCATGTGTAGCGCGGTCATGTGTGGGTCCCTGTGTAGCGCGGTCATGTGTGGGTCCATGTGTAGCGCGGTCATGTGTGGGTCCATGTGTAGCGCGGTCCTTTTGACGGGGAGCAGCTCTTTACCAGGGCCTCCAGCTCAAACTCAAGGGTCTTCTTGCGGGCTTTCAGCAGAACAATGTTCTCCTGCTCTCGGTTCCGCTGGGTCAGCAGCTCTTGCCGACGGTTCCTCTCCCACTCTAACTGCCGCTGGCGCTCCAGCTCACGCTTGGCTGCCTAAAATGGGAAAGAAACAGAGAACTATAGATATAGATGAAAACCTATTTCATACGCACAAAGCCCGATTTTGGCTGGGAGAAATTGGAAAGTTAAAAACACACTTAATACTACAACGACTTTAACATACTGCTCGTATACGTCACAGTTTCACTGACGTTTTAGAAGCTTTCCATTTAATTTAAATAAAGATGCTTTTATTTAAAATGTCCAATAATACATTTTTTCCTAAAGTCATTTGTAGATTTCCCCTGCCCATAGCATCAAAATTTGTTCCAACCTTATTCTACATAAATAAATGGAGAACCACTAAAATGTCTGTTTTACCAATGATGAAACATCTGAGTGAGAGGAACTTCAAAACAGAGAAGCATCAGTACTTGGATTCCATTCCACGCAGAGCGAAAAATTAGCTTCTGGCTGCGTCATTTCGTCTACCAGCTCAGCCGTTACACCGTGGCAACAGGGATTTCCATGAGACTCCCCCCTGCTGATTGACCCTCACATCTTCCCCTCCTCCTCACCTCCCTCCTCTCGATCTCCTTGCGTCTCTCCTCCTCCCGCTGTCTCTCAATCTCCCTCTGCTTCTCCAGCTGCTTCTCCAGCTCGTGCTGCCTCTTCCTCTCCTGCTCCTGCCGCTCGCGCTCCTTCCTCTCCTGCTCCTCGCGCTCCAGCGCTGCCATGCGTTCCTGCTCCTTCCGCTGCAACTCCAACAGGGCCTGGCGCCGCTTCTCCAGCTCCAGGTTGCCCCTCTCAAAGTTCTCCCGCTTCCTGTCCTCGAACGTCACTTTTGGATGGAAGAAGAAAAATAACTTTCAGCTGAAAATGTACTAAGGCATTTCCAGAAAAAAAAAATATATATTACTTTTTATGTAAAAACAGGGACTAGTTTAAATTATTAAGTGTAAATATTAATAATATAGTTAAAACTAGCATTAACATTCATTATGGAAGGCCAGTCCTGTCTCGTGGTTACATGGTTAAAACTAGCATTAACATTCATTATGGAAGGCCAGTCCTGTCTCCTGGTTACATGGTT
>JACXGM010037734.1:0-11021 GCA_016801145.1 Umbra pygmaea
TTCCGCAGGTCATCCAAGGTCTGGAATCGGTCCTTCTCCACAATCTTCCTCAGGGTCCGGTCACCTCTTGTCGTTGTGCAGCGTTTTTTGCCACACTTTTTCCTTCCCACAGACTTCCCACTGAGGTGCCTTGATACAGCACTCTGGGAACAGCCTATTTGTTCAGAAATTTCTTTCTGTGTCTTACCCTCTTGCTTGATGGCCTTCTGGACAGCAGTCAGGTCGGCAGTCTTACCCATGATTGCGGTTTTGAGTAATGAAACAGGCTGGGAGTTTTTAAAAGCCTCAGGAATCTTTTGCAGGTGTTTAGAGTTAATTAGTTGATTCAGATGATTAGGTTAATAGCTCGTTTAGAGACCCTTTTCATGATATGCTAATCCTTTGAGATGGGTTTCATGAGCTGTATGCAAAAATCATCAGCATTAAAACAATAAATGACCTGAAATATTTCAGTTGGTGTGCAATGAATCTAAAATATATGAAAGTTTAATTTTTATCATTACATTATGGAAAATAATGAACTTTATCACAATATGCTAATTTCTTGAGAAGGACCTGTATTTCCACACTGCTGAGGCTGACGTGTCTGCTGCTGCCGCCGCTGTCTCTGTGCACAAAACATTCTGTCAGTTACATCACGTGAGGTATCGTTCTTTGGTATCGGGGGATTTTTACGAGTACAAGTACAAGTACATGAGCTTGGTATCGGGGTCGATACCGACACTGGTATCAGTGCATCCCTACTTATAACCAAACCTCGCCATTGGGAATGCAACTGAGATTCATAGGTATTTTCTTTTACAAAGACCTCAAAAGCTTAAAAGGTAATTTTCAGTAAAAACCTTTTTTTTTTTAAATACCCACCCTTATTCACATGCTTGAATCTCACCTATGAGTTTCACTTGCTGTTTGAAAACAGTTTTTAAGTGATATTTGGGCATTTTATGCTTTACCGTAATTGGAAAGGTGTGTCACATCACATTAGTTGCAATCAGGGTTAAAAGTACAATATGTAGTTTTTGGCCGCTAGGGGTCTCTCAATCAAAACACGTCGTCAATGACAACCTTCCAATCTAGCGTCTCCGGCAGAAAAAATGTTCACTGACAAAGTGATGTATTGTTAAAAATATTATAACTTTATTCACGTTATTTTTGGTGGTTTCTTGGAACTTAGAGCAACAACAGCTGTCAAAGGTTATATGACGCCATTGACGGAAGACAAAATGAAATGTCCCGTGTCTTCGAATTAAATTACAAATTTCTCTGGGTTTGAAAGTTGGTGGAAACATTTAGGATAATGTAAGTACACAACTAAGACATATATATAATATAGGTATAGTGATGTTTGCTTTTTTAATGCAAAGTATGTCTTTTGTTATTGTTTTGGAAAACTACATATTGTACCTTTAACTGTCTTGCTCAAAGACAGATTTTTCAATTTGCCAATTTGATCAATCAAACATTTTGGATACTGACCTGAGTTCTAAGCACTAGGTTATCTGCAACCGATAATCAAATTTAAATGCTATTTTTCATATATTTCAGTGCTGATGATGCTGATGGGCAGAGATACCAGATAATGGGCATCATAAAGTCTGGATAGATATGTGTGATAATGTGTCAACCATGGCTGTGATAAGGTCCTACTGATTCTATTCCAGACATTACCATCCCCCTGTACTTCTGCATCTCCACTCATCAGCCTCTTATGATGGCAGTGTGAAATGTCATTCTCACTCACATCCAATCATCATCATCGCCACGGCAAAGAGCTTTTCTCCATCAGTGGTGGGGGCGATGTTGCCGAAACCGATGCTGGTCAGGCTGGTCATGGTGAAGTAAAGGGAAGTGATGTAGACAGAGTCCTTGCTAGGACCGCCCTCCCACCTCCCGGAGCCGCTGGCATTAAAGCGGTATGGCGTCCCCACAGATTCGCTCAAGAGGTAGAGCCAGCTGTCCATCCTCACACTGTTGGTATTCTCGTCAATGACTTCATAGTCCCCAATGCTGTACCAGATGCAGGCCAGCCAGTGGGCAGCCAAGCCGAAGACGCAGACCAGCAGGACAAGGACAGCGGCCCCGTACTCAATGTAATGGTCCAGTTTACGGGCCACCCGGCCCAACCGGAGCAGACGGACCACCTTCAGGGAACTGAAGAGACTGCTGATGCCCTGATGGGTAGAAAAGAAGATGTTAGTGTGAAAGCAGGGGTTCCTGGAAAATTGATATTTTATATATAAATATATACACAGTTTTGGTAAATGAAATGTCTTGTGTTATTCCATAAACTATTTACAACATTTCTCCCAAATTCCAAATACAAATATTGCAGAAAATAACAACTGGTCAAATGCAGTGTTGTCAGACCTCGAATAATGCAAAGGTAATAATCTACTTTTAAAAAGCACAATACTGATGTAAAAATGAGGTTTTAATTTATGTTTCACTCATTAACAACTGTACTTATCTAGATGCTCAATTCAATTAATATTTGTTTATACTACTACTATAAATACTGTTCATATACTCTACATACTGTACATTATTGTACTTACCTAGTGGCTCATTCACTTTATTTCACCTTCACCATTACTGTACATATACTGTCTATATACCCTACATACTAAATATTCAGTCATACTTTTACTGTTTACATACTGCATATACACCCACTGACCACATCATTAGGTACACCTGTTCAACTGCGCATTAATGAAAATATCTAATCAGCCAATCACATGTTAGCAAGTCACTGAATATAGGTATGTAGACATGGTCAAGATGATCTGCTGAAATTCAAACCAAGCATCAGAATGGGGAAGAAAGTGACTTTTTATGTGGCATGGTTGTTGGTGCCAGATGGGCTGGAGTTGGTCAGAAAGTGCTGATCTACTGGGATTTTCACACACAACCATCTCTAGTGTTCACAGAGAATGGTACGAAAAAGAGAAAATATCCAGGAAGCGGCAGTTCAAGTCTAGCAGATACAAGATGTAGTGTGGTATCAGCAGTAGTAGTAGTATTAATAGTAACAGCAGCATTAGCGGTAGTAGTAGTATTAATAGTAGTAGTATTAGTCATACTAACAAAATTAGTGGTAGTAGTAGTAGTAATAGTAATAGACTCCAGGTTAGCAGACTTCTGGCTCAAATTATCATTTGGAGTCACTTATCTAAGGGTTAACATACATATTTCACCCTACACTGTGAATTTTTCAATCATTTACCGGTATTCATTATAGACAAACAAAATACCTTGGTTTGTGTGTCTTTAAGCAAACTTCCCTATGTGAACAAAGTCTGTTTTCCACTAATTCAATTGTATCAACTCATCTGCAAGTTCTTAATAGGCAGAACTCCATTGTAGCTAAGGTAACTTGTCACCATGGCATCGCCCCCTCGTTGCCTGCACTCAAGTAGGAACATCTCTCTGGTCAACCTAAAAGTCCATACCGCCTTCCTAGTTGCAGCTGCCAATGACTGGAATGAACTAGAAACATCTCTGAAACTTGAGACCACCATCCCCCTCACTGCCTTTAAAGATCTACTGTCAGAGCTACTGTCTAACCACTGCACATGTTAACTTTTCACCCTCATTCCAACCTTGTCTTTGCACATTTATGCCCCAGTTTCTTTGTCATGCCCCATGGTGTATTTGCACATGTTCATCTGCATAGTTATTTTTGTACATTATTTGCACACTATCATTTGCAGTTATTCTCAAGCAGGGGTTGACATTAACTTTTTTGGCCACTTTCTCTTCAGACACGCAAGCCTGGTTTTTGACTTGTCCGAAGCAGACGTTTGAAGTTTTATGATTAACATTCATGTCTGTAATTCTGGAAAACAAGCAATACATATCTCCCCTTGTCACAGTTCATATTGGTGTTGTTGTTGAAGGATTGAAGACCAAATGAAGAAGAAGAAGAATACGTTTTATTTATATAGCGCCTTTCCATAGCTCAAGGCCGCTTTACATTATACACTACAAGACATTCAGACATACATTACAGTCACATGGAAACAGATAATCACATCATACAAAATGCATGTTATCAGATATGTCTTTAACTGGGTCTTGAATATAGCCATGGATGAGGCACTACGTATTGTGAGAGGTAGGGAGTTCCATAGTTTAGGAGCATTAAGACTAAATGACCTTCCACCTACAGTAGACAACCGGAAATGAGGGATGGACAATAAACCAAGTTCAGCTGATCTAAGGGACCGGGCAGGGCGGTAAGGGTGGAGTAAGTCAGCCAGATATTGAGGGGCATGACCATTTAATGCTTTAAATGTTAGCAGCGATACCTTAAAGTGAATACGTGATGCCACAGGTAGCCAGTGAAGTTCATGAAGTAAAGGGTTAACATGAGCAGAGCGCCTAGTTGAGGTGAGCACTCTAGCTGCAGAGTTTTGCACGTACTGTAATCTTGCAATGAGTTTCTTGGGAAGACCAAGAAATAAGGCATTGCAATAGTCCAGGCGTGATGTGATTAATGCATGAATTAAAGTTTCAGCATCAGCTAAAGCGAGAGAGGATCGTAGACGAGCAATGTTGCGAAGATGGAAAAAATGCAGGAAAACAACAGGGTACACTGATACATTTATGTTTACTAATGTGACCGAGACATTAGATGGTACAAAAGCTATGGCTACGGCTTTAAGGTTACCATGGTAACAGTCATTTTTTTGGGGAGAATCATGTCACTTCTGTCTTGAATCTGACTATTCTTTTCAAGCAGTGGAAAGTTTTAAAAACATTCATGCATGTAAATAAAATAGTCAGAAATTGAGGAACATGGTATCAAGCCTCACTATAGATAAACATTCTCTGGTGCAATGCTTCTGACGTTCATGTTTCTCTTCTCTTTCTGACACTCTTGTTCAATTTTGGCCATCGTCGTCGCACGCATTTTAATAAAAGACAATCTTTTTGTCAGCTATGAAACTGAAATACCTTTAATATCACTATGATAGACTATGTCTATGTAATACAGTTTTGACAAAGTATTAACAGCAAATGATTACCTGCACTGTGTAAACAAAGCTGTGTCAATGTAAACACCAGAAGGGTGCACAACGGCTAACATTAGCTAGCCATCTCGTGCTCTTAATCTGAAAGATCAACATATCTTTAAGGACAATATAAAATCAAGGGCACACAAAACACACACACAACACACACACACACAACACACACACACAACACACACAACACACACCAATTTCATGGCAAAGAAGACATCACAAGTCACCAATTGCAGATTAATTTGTTTAGCTCAATCTCTGGTAAATTACGTTTGGCAGACAATTTTCTTTACTTGACAAGCGGACAAGTGTTAATGTCGAGCCCTGTCAAATGTTATTTATTCCATTGTTATTGCCCTGCCTCTTTTGCCTACCATCTGACCTACTGTACCTCTCAATTTAGACCATAATTGCACCAAAACTTGTATATATATTCTTCCTACTGTATATACCTGAATATCCTGCATTCTGTACTTCATGTGTAATTTATGTTGTCTTGCACCATTACACTTTATCTTGGCCAGGTCACAATTGCAAAAGAGAAACTTCTCAATCAGCCTACCTGAGGCCTATACTATGAAGCAAGTTCAACATGCCCAGGATTTTTTTTCATTAGCTGGCTTCACTAATCCAAACAACTGCAATCTGTATTAGAGTTATCACAATGGTGGTTATCAATTTGTTAAATCAACCCAGGTTTTCCCAATCTGGAAAACAAGCATGTTCACATAAAAGGGGCGGTGTGTGCAGCATATGACCAATCGCAGACATGGACAGGTCTACAAGAGCTGCATATTTCACTCAACTGGAGAAAACGATCATTTCAGAGAAATAAAAATTATAACCCAGATGTATAGCAGGAAGAAAAGTTGGCAAAAATTGCCAACTGTATATATATAAATCTGTCAGTTACTGTAACATTTCCCTGTTCCCTTCCACTGAGAACTACATCTTCCCCTTCCTGAATTGCTCACAACTACAATTCCCATAACCCGGACTCAATCACCCAAATTCAGTACACCTGCTCTCACTCAGGCTCTATAATAAGCACACACACATAATGGCCTCTTTGCGAGGTATTGTAAGTACATTTTTGTCTTTCTGCTGAGCATTTATTCTTGAATTGTTATTCTGGCCTGACCCGTGCATTTTTATTCGGTATTGTGTTTTGGATATTCCTCTGTACCTTTGCCTATAGTCTTGGATTGTTATTTTGGCCTGACCCTTGCATTGTATTCAGTATTGTGTTTTTGGATTATCCCCTGCCGTTGCCTGATCGGTTCCTGCCTTGACTCCTATCGTTTTGCCTGTATGAGTACCCGTTCCGTGTACCTACTTCTGCCTGTTCGTTTCACCTGGATTTGTTTATGGACCTCTGCCTGTTTGACTGCCTGGTTTTGCGGTACAGTACGTTACCTTACTCCTGACGTTTATATTTAAATAAACATTGTTGTAATTCATAACTGTTGTGGAGTAATCGTTACAGTTACAAGGCTCATCGATATCACTGCCCCTATGGAACTGTATGTGCACAATTTCGATGAGCCACACTGGCAAAATACGGCTCAGGAATCTGACAAAGATATGTCACTCCCTCCACTGAGAATCAATATCTTTCATACAGATATTCATCAGAGAAAGCCAATGGCGACTCCCAGAATGGTCACGCCATTTTCAATAGAGAATTGATTGGTCATTAGGCAGTGCTTTTATTTGGGTTAATCTGTTATCTTGACTATAACCTGGTGATGTTACAAGTGAACCGCCATCGTGATACTGAACACCCAGTGATAAACCTGAAGTTAGCTCGCTAACCCAAAATCTGGCTTTTCTTCTGGTTAAAGAAATGCAAAAAAAAAAATGTTATTGAATACAAATCATGTGCTAAAGGCATATTATCTAAAGGAGAAGAATGAATGCTATTGGTTGAGGGCTTGCACAGTCTTTGAGAGGCACAACACCAAATAAACAATTTATAAACTGATGTTGACAAGTCAAGCAAAGGTACGGGTTGGAGCTCAGTCTGGGAATGCTATAATCTAGCGCCACAACACATTAAAATGACAGTAAAAACAACATTAATCCATAAGTGTAGACGTGGACAGCAAATAGGCTTGGTTCAGAACTTTTTTATAAAGAAAAATGTAAGCTAAAATGCTAAATTTTTAAGGCCGAAAGCAACTTGAACTATGCTATAATTGACTAATTGTGGTTGTTTTTTTACTTTTGAAAAGCTGGTTTATTCATTATCTAAATGCGCTGGCCTTTATCTGAGTTGTTATCAGCATTGACTTAGCTCATAGTACTGGGCTTGGGATAGGGTTAGAACACTATCATTTGGCCTGCAGCCTGCCTCTCATGTGCTGTTATTTTCGAGTGCATTACTTGTTGCTCTTGGACTATTAATACTGCTGAGTACCTGTGTGTTTTTCAGACGGTCTGACTCAACCCCCCCCAGGATTATTTTTGTGCATCTTAATTTGTCTGTGTGCCTGTTTATTCTTTAAAAAATTTAAAACAAGAATTCTATTCTATGCCAGCAGCATAGAGCCCTATATTGCACTGCTGGTTTGCTTATAAAGCTAAGCAGCGTCGGGCCTGGTTAGTCCCTGGATGGGAGACCAGTGCTGCTGGAAGTGGTGTTGGAGGGCCAGTAGGGGGCACTCTTCCCTCTGGTATTAAGATCATTCTCAATGCCCCAGGGCAGTGGTGGGGACATCTGCCCTGCGTAGGGTGTCGTCTTTCGGATGAGATGTTAAAACGGGTGTCCTGACTCTCTGTGGTCAATAAAGATCTCATGGCACTATTTTTAAGAGTAGGGGTGTTAACCCCGGTGTCCTAGACAAATTTCCAATCTGGCCCTCATACCATCATGGCAACCTAATCATCCCTATCTCTCAATTGGCTCATTCATTCCCCTCTCCCCCTCCTCTCCCTCCCTTCCCCCAGGCTGTTGCTGCAAATGAGAAAGTGTTCTCAGTCAACTTGCCTGGTAAAATAATAGTTAAACTAAACTAAAAAACTAAACTATTATTCACAGCATCCATTAATGTCTTGAAGGATAGTATGATGTCAAACCTTGTGGGAATTAAGATGATCCTTTACAGGCCCCTATTCCCAGTTCGTTACTAGTTTTTGTCAATACAAAATGTTGAAGAGGCATGCCATTTTACAAGCCCCCAATTCCTGTGTTCATGTGTTACAGGGATTTCCTTTGACTATTCTGTCTCCACATGCCCAGCCCATGCTTCTGTTTGATGGTCTATCAATATTTCTTTACCACTTTGTATAGGTTTTGACTGTCTGCACCTCCTCTCACACACACACACTATTTTCTGTTTCAACTGGATATGACTCAGTTGTCAGTGGGTGTGAAAATAGTGTTGAGTGCTAAATGATGCACAGAGAGTTTAAAGGTAAACTCAGTAATATGACATCCAAATACACAGCAACGCAACTTCCTGAATATAGATATTAACAACAATAACAGACCTGAAATTATTAGCATAACCAGTATTTTAGTGTGTGGAAAAGTGACCGCAAAGGTAGCTGTGCAAAAAATCTTTGGAGCAATGATTTCAGCTCTGTTTCAATCCAGGCCTACAGAGAAAACAGGTAGCTACTGACAAGTATGGTGCCTGGTGTTTTGAATAAGTGGGTGTTTTTAAAATGCCATTTGGACATTTTGACAGGGGTTGAGGTAGTGTATGTGAATCAGTTAATGGTGATGCATAGTTGTTACAGTAAAGACGTATGTGGCTGATTGGCCTGCACAATGAGTCAATGAGCCAGACAGTGCAAATTACTAGTTGTGATTGTATGCAGATTCCTGTTTTAATTAGTATTTAAACAATACTTTGAGTGGGTGCTCAAGCTCCTTTGATCTACAGCCACTCAAACTGTTTTGAAATGTACCACTGAAAAATATGATCTGAAATGTACCACTGAAACAAATGTTCTGAAATGTACCACTGAAACAAATGTTCTGAAATGCCCACTCCTGTCAAAACCTATTGCAGAGTGACTCCAAAATGCTTTCTCTCTCCTGTAAAAAAAACCTATAGCAGAGTGTGCTTCTAATATGGCCATAATTTTCCAAGAACCTATAGCAGAGTCCACTGCTTTCGAGAAATGCTTTTTCAGAGGGCTTTTAGCCATCCACTCATTACTACAATACATTTACATAACATTAAGTAATATAGGCCGATGCTCTTATCCAGAGCAGCTTACAATATTAAGTGCAATCATTTTCATTTATTATTATACTGTTCTCCAATAACTGTCCAGGGACACACTTTTCTTAGAGAAAATAAGCCATTCATAAAGCACAGTGTAACAGAGCATTCCCACTTTCACACAGAAACAGTTTGCCCGAGAACACACCACAGATTTCTATGTATGGACGTGATATCCCAAGAGGCAATTCAAGTCACATAAAAATGAATTTGAACTGACTATATGAACATTCATCACTGCAGTTGAAGAATCCCTCTCGCTGAAATGACAAATGAGGTCTGCTCTAAATTGAGATTACTGTAACTCATGAGAAATCTGTGGAAAGACACATTCTAAATGAAATATATGGGTTTGTTGAATGACGGGTTGGGTTGTTGAATTAGTATTTATATTACACACAACAGTCAGTTTCTGTTAGTTAAAGGTACAATATGTAGTTTTCCAAAACGATAACAAAAGATGTACTTTGCATTAAAAAAGCAAACATCACTATACCTATATTATACATATTTCTTAGTTGTGTACTTACATTATCCTAAATGTTTCCACCAACTTTCAAATCTGGAGAAATTTGTAATACAGGTCCTTCTCAAGAAATTAGCATATTGTGATAAAGTTCATTATTTTCCATAATGTAATGATAAAAATTAAACTTTCATATATTTTAGATTCATTGCACACCAACTAAAATATTTCAGGTCATTTATTGTTTTAATACTGATGATTTTGGCATACAGCTCATGAAAACCCAAAAGCTGCTCTATTTGCTGTAAGTTCCAGGGAACCACCAAACATAATGTGAATAAAGTTATCATATTTTTAACAATACATTACTTTGTCAGTGAATATTTTTTCTGCTGGAGACGCTAGATTGGAAGGTTGTCATTGACGACGATAACAAAACCCATGATCTCACGCTACTTCCCGACATCATCCAATTACATCTTTTGCTATTGTTTTGATTGAGAGACCCCTGGCGGCCAAAAACTACATATTGTACGTTTAATGTCTTCATTCATCTGCCCATTCAGGAAAACATAGAGCCCAGACAACAAACAAACCACCAACCTCGTCTACGTTCTCGAAGGCATTGATGACATCGTAGGGCAGGCATGAGAGCAGGTCGATGACGAACCACGTCTTGACATAGTTCATCCGGATCAGCTTGGGATCTGAGATGACCTCCCCGGCTGGTCCAACAAACGTGGTGTGGAAGTTGAGCACGATGTCTACCAGAAAAATGACGTCCACAATGCTGTCCACTACTAGCCAGGTAACATTGTTCTGCTTGGTCTGAAGAAGTAGAGAATCTGTTTTAAGTTGAAAAGTAGATAGAACTTCTAACTGAACATTTGTATTGCTTAAAACGGCACTAACTAACTTAGGGCCTGATTTACTAACACAAGCGCAGTTTGCGCTGCGTCTGTTTATGCGAGTTCGGTAATTGCGCACGCCATGCTTCCACATTTAGCGTAGTATTTATCAAACCCGATACCCATTACGCAATCAGCGCATACTCCGCCCTCTATTAGCGCGCCTCTAAAAGAGCAAACAATGGGCCCGTATGTATCTATCATAGATCTCCCTACGGAAAAAGAAAGCAGCAAGCTTAAATTTATTGAAGAAGACATTAAAATCTTAGTGCATGAAGTAACAGCAAACCTGAACATATTACAGGGCAGAACATCCACACCGTCAGAAAAAAATCTATTTGGATTACCTTAACAAGTTATATAAACTCATTATCATCTACAC
>JACXGM010037735.1:0-11021 GCA_016801145.1 Umbra pygmaea
AAGAAAACATCCCCCAAACCATTACACCACCACCACCAGCCTGCACAGTGGTAACAAGGCATGATGGATCCATGTTCTCATTCTGTTTACGCCAAATTCTGACTCTACCATCTGAATGTCTCAACAGAAATTGAGACTCATCAGACCAGGCAACATTTTTCCAGTCTTCAACTGTCCAATTTTGGTGAGCTCTTGCAAAATGTAGTCTCTTTTTTCAATTTGTAGTGGAGATGACTGGTACCCGGTGGGGTCTTCTGCTGTTGTAGCCCATCCGCCTCAAGGTTGTGCGTGTTGTGGCTTCACAAATGCTTTGCTGCATACCTCGGTTGTAACGAGTGTTTATTTCAGTCAAAGTTGCCCTTCTATCAGCTTAAAGCAGTCAGCCCATTCTCCTCTGAGCTCTAGCATCAACAAGGCATTTTCGACCACAGGACTGCCGCATATTGGATGTTTTTCCCTTTTCACACCATTCTTTGTAAACCCTACAAATGGTTGTGCATGAAAATCCCAGTAACTGAGCAGATTGTGAAATACTCAGACCGGCCCATCTGGCACCAACACCCATGCCATGCTCAAAATTGCTTAAATCACCTTTCTTTCCTATTCTGACATTCAGTTTGGAGTTCAGGAGATTGTCTTGACCAGGACCACACCCCTAAATGCATTGAAGCAACTGCCATGTGATTGGTTGAGTAGATAATTGCATCAAGGAGAAATTGATAGGGTGTTCCTAATAATCCTTTAGGTGACGGTTTACTATAACGTCATAGCAATTGAGTCATACTAAAACCTAAACTTTTTGAAAGAGACAAACAAACAATAAATAGCTTACTGTTCCAATAACTACAGAGAGCCCTGTGTGTAGATAAAAAAAGATGAGACATCACCTAGTCTTTCTTATCCTCTTACAGGGAAAATGCTAGGCGGCTTACTGCAGGGGCATGGAGTGAAACGTCTTTGAGATAACCAGGCATTAAAGATGCCAGATTTAAGCATAAGCCAAGTCTAACAATGTATCCAATGTTTCCTGTATCTATAATGTATGGATATTTGGTCCTTGTTTGCCCCTCCTTTCACCACAAAATCATTTTAGTTTAATGTAGTATGTGGGTATTTGCTGCTTGTATTCAAGTCAGGCCCATTGTCATATATTTGTGAGTCTACCCGTGCATAACCAGTATGCAGGTATGTGTAAGGCCTACTGTTACTGGTAAGTGTGTGCATGCGCACATGTGTAACCAGCGTGGACAAATTATCCACAGTTAGGGTTCTGTGATACAGTTGCTATGGTAACCATGATAGAAATAGACAGGTATGTATCTGCATGGAAAAGAAAGAATTTAAGTCTTATTTAGAAATAGAGGTAAGAAAAAGATTTGAGACCTATACAAGGCTGGTGTATGAGTGTGTGGGTACACTGTAGTACATTAAATGTGCAGCAGTGTGGATGGGGGGGCATAGGCCAGGCCATTATGACTGAGATAGTGAATGGGTTTAGACTGCATTCACTGCCTGTGCTTGAGAGCAGATAGCATTCAGTGACAACACAATAAATTAGATGAGGAAAGGATATTGGGTAGAACCTCTGTTATGCTACAGATAACATCGTTTTCTAATAAATCTAATCAGGTAGAGTATTTGATAGACCAGGACTTCATTGCTTTTATTTTAGAGCACAGAATTCCTTGTAGTAGGTTATTGTAATGAGACATTTCAGAAGGCAGGGGTCACTTGAGAAGGCATCTGCATGTGCCATAGCTAAAGCAGGCTATGTTTACTGAATGCCATGCTTTATACATTACCATCTGTACTTTAAAAGAGAAGGCTTATAACCACATCAACAAGTATGTTCTCTGTGTCTTCATTAAACCTATTTCATTAACAATGTTGAACATCTGTCATTCCTCTTTGTAGATTCCTTTGTAGTGAATATGGGGACCATTTACTTGATTATAAAATAACAACAAAGAGATTGATAAAAAAAAATACATACCAGAACAAAGACAAGAAAATTCCATGATTTAAAAAAATGTTTTCGTTATTTTATACATGAATAACATAAAAACAATAATTAAAATATTAAGAAGAGGGAGGGGAGATGAAGGGATGTGATGGGAAGAAATGAGGGAGGGGGTGCAGGAATATGAGTGTGTGTGTGCATTTTCAAGGCGGTCTTTCAGTAGCAAAAAAACAGTAACAGGAAAACGATTATACAGGTCTGCCGACAGATGCATGTTTTTATACGATGTACTTATGGAATGAGCAATTTGCGATCTATAGACAATAGTTGTATAGTTAGTGCGGCAGCAATGCGTTTATTTTTAAGCTCGAGCTAGGTGGCTTCACCTACGGTGTGAAAGAGGGAAAGGGGAGAGAACGAGAAGGGAGGGGGCGGGGGTGTATGGACCTCACTGGTTACGGGACCTACAGGCACCCCGATTGTGCTCTCATAATTTTTGGAGGTGATCGAGGACAAAAGAAAGGGGAAATTGGAGGAAAGGCCCGGGATTTTAGTGTTGTGACGGGGCCCCCGACTTGCCGCCGCTGGTCGGGGTTGTCAAGACGACAGAGGGTGAGGGAAAAGCGGCGGAGCATTCGACTCAAGACCGGGGTTTCCTGCCAGAGCAGCGGGATTGTCACAAAACCCCCGTTTACTCTTCGAGGGGCCTTGAAGCTTTCCCAGGTATGAATTGAAAGAGTGGCTGTAGCTTGTTTATCTCTTCGCTTAGTAAGGCAAAAACACTTATTCGAGGCAAATATTATTATCTTCAGCAACGCTTGGACAGGCATTAAGTATTTATGCAAATAACCCATTTAACGTTAGCTAGCTATTAATGTGTTTCTAGCTAAGGAGAACATCTGCACCTAATCACCTTCTTTTTGTATGCTGCTTGACTCCCCCGTCCCATGATTATAAGACAGACCAGGTAGCTAACATAAGCCAGCTAGCTAACGTTAGTTGTTTTCGTTGTGCACAAATCTATTTCAGCAGGATAGCTACCTCATACAGTCGCCACGTACTAGATTATAGACATGTCGAAATATCTCAAACACAATAGGGCAAATTGGTTTCCCAGCCTGCTAGCTACCTAGTCAAACAGTACCCACTGTTTGAAGCATATAGCTAACGAGCTAACACTAGGAGCAGATCTGGTTCAAGTAGCTTAACGTGTTAGCAAATATCAGCTGCTAGCGTCAACATGAACATACTAGAAAGCAGCTCGCGAATAGTTAGATCTGCAATACAATCAAAATACAGCGCCTGGTCAAATGGCTGTTTTTAGTAAGTTGATGTGAAAACAATGCAGTATGATGCCATTACGGATCCATAATCATTCAGTACAAATCACAATAGAACAATTTTGGTTACTACGTTGGATAAATCATCTACTGTATGTGCCATAGCGTTGGTTTGCTATAGGCTCCGTTTACACTGGCAAAACAATTCGGATATTTTTCCACTAAAAGGTAAATTTGTATTAAAACATTATAATCAAAATGTGGTTGCCTGTGTACACAGATACAACCTGTTTCTTTCCTGACACCTAACCATATTTAGCGAATGAACGGCATTGCCATTTAGGCAATCTCCATTTTAAAAGAGTAGCTAAATATTCTACTTCACAATTGCTTGATCCGATCGGATGACCAGTTGCAAATTCCATCCAGTTTACTACATTCAAACGATGGATGCTCTAAATAGTGTTGCAAAAATAACGGCTATGAAAATGACATGTTGCTGTTTATCAGGTTGATCTGACACTAAGGTATGAGAGAAATGTAACCTTTGATGAAATTGTTTAAGTAGAAAATGTTTTAATCAAGATATTAATATTCTTCTGCAAAACGCCTAGACATTTATATTAATATAACTACACAAAATGTACCAGTCAAATGTTTAGACACACCTGCTCATTCAAATATTTTTATTTTTTTTATAATTTACTACATTGTATATTAACAGTGAAGACATCAATAATATCAAATAACACATATGGAGTTATGTAGTAACCAAGAAAGTGTTCAACAAATCCAAATAATAATTTTGATTTTAGATTCATCAAAGTAGCCACCCTTTTCCTTAATGACAGCTTTTGCACAGCCTTTGCATTCTCTCAAACAATTTATTTGTATGGAGTTCATCTGAGTCATTAGGAACTCTGTCATCCATGACATTCAATTTACTGGCGTATGAATATGAGGGGACACTTGCTTATTTATCTATTGACGTGATGATTGGGAATAACATACAAATGAAGGTGAGGCAGAGGTTGTTGACCTTCATAAACTATGCAGTTCCAAAAAAATATAAATAAATCATCTACACCAATAAAGATCCATATTTCAACTTCAAGGACAGTAATTAAGAAGTTGAAATCAGCTGAAGCTTTGATGAAAAGGGCAAATATAGGACCTACTTGTATTTTGGCCCTACTGAAATTGTAGCGGATTGTTAGAACTATTCTCAAAGGATCAGAGTTGGAGAATTGAAGAAGGTAGTAGAATCTTTGTGTACAATTGGTTATAATCTCCAAACTAACAAGCTCTTTTAAACATCTTGCCAGAAAACATTTTACTCATATCAAAACTAAATGTTATTTGTTGGAGTTTGCTAAATGCCATTAAAAATTTGATTGAAACTGAGCTCTAAGGTCAGATGAGACATAGTGCTTTTCCACCACAATCACCAGAAGTAGGTTGATTGTAAGTAGAGGGATAGCCATGCCATGGGAACCTGGTTAGGAGACGTCATATCATAGACTAATTTCAATTATCAGCAGTTTGGCTTATTATTTGTGTTAGATTATGCTGACAAACGAGGCTAATTATTTTAATGTATTTTTTTTATGTTTTTCTCCCAACTGTGCAAATAAGAGCACTGATGTGCTCACATGACACATTGTTATAGTGGGGATTCACATTTGTTTTTTCAAAATTAGTTTAAGTCATCTGAAATTTGCTTTGGTTGTTCAAAGTCACCATAGTACATTACATACTAAGATTTTTTATGTACAAGACAGTTGCTGGGAACATGAGAACTGTCTGAGCAGATCTAGTCAGATCTAGTTGAAGTCAGAAGACAAACAATGTCAGGAATAACAGCACCTGGTGAACATTTGGGCTAGTAGAGTTCAAGTTGACCACCTGGTTTTACCAAAGATGAGGCCTCAGGACAGCACTGTGTCATTGTGTGTTAATAAGTTTGTGTCTTTCTTAAGGTATTGTTGTTCTAGCAACAAGTATGTTAGATTACATGATACTGGATGTAGTAAAGTAACTGACTAAATAAAATAAAACTTAATTGTGACAACTAATAGCTGCCAATTATCATTCAAGGCTTAAGCTATACAAAGGACACTTTCAAAGGACTGCAGAAGTTGCACGCAAGTTATATTGGCCTGTTAAGCTTATACAATAGGAGAGTTACATAGACCTCATGAATAATGACTTCATCAAGGTAATGTCACCCACTCGCCCCATAATTAGGCGCTCTGTTCATTCAATGCATTTGAAGACTGTTAATACATTTATGAACCAATGTGATAGTAGGTTTCATTTAGTTAGGTGAAAGAAAGCACATGACTGAGTTACCACTGCTTTATAAGTTATGTTCCATACATGTTTGGATATTTCAAATGTATGTTTATAGTCCAAATAAACATTTTTACAAAACATCTTTAAACATCTTTTAATAATCCATTTAACCCATTTTAATAAATACCACAACAATTACACATTACAATATTTTATTTTCCAGAAATGAACCAGAAAGCCAATTCCTTGTGCAGAAACAATTAACTGATTAATAATAGCTACTGTAGTGGAAGAAAGTACTTCACTACATCAATAAGTCTCTATTATAAATTATTATTATTATTATTATTATTTTGAAATTGATTTTAGTTGATTGACAAAATAAATTATTTAAGCCTTGGACATCTCGGTGTACACCACTGTAACCTGCTATTCAGAAAAGCAAAACATTTGTTTTAATCCCATAGCACAGCGGAGAAATGTGGCCACGTGTAATTAGTTTGTTGGTGTACAGTTAATGTTTAAAATGTCTTATCAATTAATAATATATTATTATATAATAATAACATTCATTAAATATATTTTTAAATTTAAATTGATTGTTTTTGTATGTTGTTAAAATGTATCCCTATTACAGTTGCAATCAAAATTATTCAAAAAAAAAATATTTTAAAATTTATTGTAAAGAATTACAGACTTTCAGCATTTTGCAATGAACAAATCAAACAAAAACAATTTTAAATAGCTCAACACAACAGATGCTTCAAGTTGTTTCCCCGAATTCAACTGCAAATGCTACTGATAATGACGTCTCCATTCTCAAATTAGGGTGACCTATAATGAATATAAATAACATATTTGCAAATATAATTGAAAGACATTGCTTTCTATTCAAATTAAAACATTCAAACACAGCATTTTGCTGTCCACCCTCACCAAAGTCAGACATTACATTCCGACGCAAGAGACTCTCAGTGCATTTTACTCTTGCTCCCGACATCCAAAAGCAGGTCAGTGCGTAGCACAGTGAGAAATTTGAGTTTCTTTTTCACCAAAATGATATACGGTCCATACCATCCCTTCATCCATAAGTTTTAAAACATTGCAGGGAATGGAAACCAACCACAGAGGTAGTCACAGTATACTGGCTAACTACTCAAGCCACCATATAAGTTAACATTAGCCTATTAATCCAGATTTGTTAAAGTTATATTATTAGGTAAACCATGTCCCAGGTCTTAAAGCTGCAATGCGGAACCTCTGTCTCCCCCTTCTGGCAATGAAAGTAATTACACAAACACTAGCAACGCGAGTTTATGACATATGCGTACAGATAGAGCACTTTCTTTTTCAGACAGTAATCCTCCCTCAGAAATATTTGTTAGATGTTTCTTGGGTTTTTCTGCAGCATTTTACAGTATACTCCTAGTGGCTGTAACGTTAGCCCCTCCTTTCTTCACAACGGTTGCTCCCCTCTTCAGCTCTGTTAAACCAATCATTGCTGGGTGACGTAAAATGCATCACTACTTTTGCTACAGTGCAGGAATGTTGCCCCAGACACCATATTTAAGAACTCTGTATACTGCAAAATACAGAGCGATTGACCAGGCGGCAATACGCTTAATCAATATTGTGTGAACTGATTTTGCTAGAATGTAACGGCTGTTCATTTATATGTGCACTGCAGTTTTAAATATGTTTTGTTCACAAATAAGATTGTTTAGTAATAGTACATGCTAGAATACCTAATCCTCTGCCAGCATGTATTATAATTTAATTCCTGACCAATCACAGGTATTTGATTTTATACGGTGCATTCACTGCAGTATTGTTCTTAAAAAGCATTTAGAGTGGCATTTAAAAAGTCTTATATTTAATGTAATCAAACTTGCAGACAGCCTGAAAGATTATTCAACTTATCCATGGCAAGCATCTATGGAATGGTACTTAGTAGAGCACCATTTTGCTGTTATGACCTGCTGCAAACGAGATGCATAGCAAGGCACTATCCTCTGGCAGCGTTCTTGAGGAATCTTAGCCCATTCCTCGTGAGTGATGGCTTCCAGTTCAGTAATATTCTTGGGTTTGCATGCTGCAACCAACTTCTTCAAATCCCACCAGAGATTGTTTATGGGATTCAAGTCAAATGACTGTGATGGCCACTGTAGAATCCATGTTTGCATCAAACCAGACGATTGCATGTGCTTTACAATCAACTTCAGGACGGTTAGAGATGTAGGCCACCCATTCTGATAATCAGAAAATCCTGATATTTATCTTTTGCCCATTTGAGTTCCATAAGCTTACGGTCAAGTGCTTCGTCAAATGTAAGGACCACGTGTTGTTGACCAAGTGCTGTTGCAATGTGCCTGCATCTGTATGTATTACTGTATGTGTGTGTGTGTGTTGATTTCATTGGCGGGAGCTTGTACAATTGGCATAGAGACCATACTTGTGACCTCTGAGATGGATGTGCATCAGCCGCGGTCGGTGGATCTTAATTGAGGAGGACAGGCACGTATTACGCTCGGGACCGGAGTGAATGGAATGGTGCGAAACGCACAAAACCCAGTGTGCAAAACAAAAAACACTGGCTTTTGTGCGTTGCGCAGCATTCCATTCACTCCGGTCCCGAGCGTAATACGAGCCTGTCCTCCCCAATTAAGATCCACTGACCGCGGCTGATGTACATATTGTTTGATTGAAATTGGTCCAACCTAGGGATGCTCATATTGACCGTTTAACCGTTAACCGAAAGTAAAACATTTGACCGATTTAATACTATCAGTTAAACGGTTAAGACGTTTTTTTAATTTTTTACGTATATATAGCCTATATTAGTTAAATCACGTGGCGCGATGACACGAACAACCAGAGCCTGGCGCTTCGTTTTTCGTAGAGGACCGTAATGGGACAGGGCCTCCTGTAAGCAACAACCTTGTTCCAGATTGTCACCGACTGTTTTCATTCTATAATTTGACAACTCGGTAAACACTGCACCAAGGCTACTTTCCTTGTCCTGATTGACAACAGAAAGTGAAAACGTCTGCGACACATTTTCGGCGACAATATTTTGGTTGGTGTGGATTTACGCAGTGTAGCTAAGTTGAACCTTAAGTCTTCGTGGTGAAACCAAACATCGATACAGCTTTAGTATGAAACTAACTAGTTTCAACATATCATTTAGTGTGGACTTCCCACCCGAGTTAACTTCTACGCAAAGCTGGTGCACCCGGCATCTGTTGTTGATCTGTTCTGTATGCTGTTTAGACATTAAAACAAATCTGTGAAAAAAAACGTTTGTATATTTAACGGGTTACAGACACTCCTCAATTTAATTTAAAACTAATTGAATCTTATAATCTTATCAGTTAACGGTTAATAATCAGATAATGAGTTGCGGTTGTCGGTCGGGAAAATTTGCCGAAATGAGCATCCCTACTCCCACCACATTTCCCTCTTATAACACCATGAACCACTATTGGTCCATTAACCATTTACTGTGTAACCTACATTACATGCACATCATGCAAATACAATATAATGTATGTTTTAGACACAACTTTGTATTGTATGCAATATCTTGAGACAAATTTAATCCATAATACCTTCTCAGGTCCTACCCATCGATATAGGTCCTACCATACCAGTGATGTCATGGTAAACTTACACTGTTATACAAGCTGTACACTCACTACTTTACATTGTAGCAAAGTGTCATTTCTTCAGTGTTGTCACATGAAAAGTTATAGTCAAATATATACAAAAATGTGATTGGTGTACTCACTTTTGTGAGATACTGTAGGCTTTCATAGGTGTATGTGTCTTTCATGGTGCTTTCTGCTTTCCAAACCATACATTCTGTGTAGCAGGTAAAAAGTAAAGCTGATGGGACGCTGATGACAATGCATGTGAGATCCATTCTGCTGGAAGAGTTGTTTGAAGGCCAGTAGGTGGCACTCATCCTTCTGGTCAAAATATAATTCCCAATGCCCCAGGGCAGTGAAGGGGACATCTGCCTCTACTTTCTACAACTCTCTGTGGTCACAAAAAAATCGCATTGCACCTATCGTAAAAGTAGGGGTGTTAACTCCATTGTCGTAATCGCTAAATTTCAAACCAGGCCTCATTTCAATCATGGCCACCTAATAATCCCCTTCATTTGTAATTGGTATATATAGCTACTCACCACTCCACCCAATCACTGATGTGTAGTGAGTATTCTTGCACAAAATGCCTGCAGTGCATTACCAAAGTTAATGGGAGTCTGTATGTTGGACTGTTTTTGACCATGTGGGTGACTTGGTATGTTAGTAAGTGCTACACATTGGCCAGCTTTCCCCCCACTATGTAAAGCGCTATGGGTCCGTAAACAGTGCTAAATTAGTACAACTAATTATTATTATTAGATCTTATTCAGACACTAGATAAAGGATGAACCAAAACCAGCACTTGGCCCACCATAGAATGGGTTACACACTCCTGCTGTAAAGAATGAAATGCTCACAATAATCAGTAAATTGTCTGTATCTCCATGGAGGCATTAAGTAACAATACCAGTATGATAATGATGATAATAATAGGATATTAATGACACATCTTATTATGAGATAAGAGACCTCTCTATACCAGAGAATAATATGCCTTTCTTTCTAGTTCTAACTGAATAGCAATTTGGCAACTTTCCATTACAACCAACCCTAAGAGAGGAATTTGCTTCCTTTAGGCTTCAACTGAAAACAGTACCAAACCAATCAGGTGATAATGTGACTCCTTTGAAGGATACTGCACTGTGATTTTAGAGCTTTGTCATTAGACTTAAAGATGTGTTCTGTGACTTGCAATGAACAAAAACATCTTGGCCTGAATGTGTGATATGATATTTTTGTGCTCATAATCTCTAAGTAGAACCTTTGGGTGGTTTTGATGACATGCGGCACAAATCATGATGGAGCACAAACACTTAAGAATAGTACACAATGTTTGGGCCCCTTTTTAGCTCAGTATCACCTTATACATTCAGTGGCTAAAATCGCAGACTGCATTGTTTATAATACATTTTTAGACACTGTTCCCTCATTATAAGTCAATATCATATATAATGCCCCAATACACACTGCTCAACCAATTCATGAGTGGTGAAATTAACACCAGGGTGACCTCAATTGCCTTCCACGGGCTCACCAATCACCAGATCTAAACATCTATGAACCTTATGGTAAAGTTCTGGTGCACAGAATGTGGTGTTGATTTCTACCTTCTTCATCACTTGAAGCACTGAAAGCTTTTCTTCAGCCATATCCCACTAGACATACAGGACATATCCCACTAGACATACAGGACATATCCCACTAGACATACAGGACATATCCCACTAGACATACAGGACATATCCCACTAGACATACAGGACATATCCCACTAGACATACAGGACATATCCCACTAGACATACAGGACATATCCCACTAGACATACAGGACATATT
>JACXGM010037736.1:0-11021 GCA_016801145.1 Umbra pygmaea
GGAGACGACCACGTGGTAGACCCCGCACCCGATGGCTTGACGTCCTTGCGGGCGACCTCCAACAACATGGAGTTGCTGTGGAGGATGCAGAGCAGCTGGCACAAGACCGTCAGCACTGGAAACAACTGGTTCATCTGGTCGGCTCAACGCACAGGGATGGGACGCCCCCACACCCATCGCAGGAGCCAAAATGAATGAAATTAATGATACAAAATGTCTAAATTTTACACTGAACACCTGACCTACCCACCCCCCGACCCCAAAGTATGTATCATGTGTTTCTTGAGGGGAAAAAGTCATAGGCCAATCTGATCGAATTTTGCAACTCTTGGGACTATACTGATTTCTTTTTTAATTTATTGACCTGTAATTTAGTAACTGTAAAACACTAACTGTAGGCTAGTTATATACAATGAAATTATTACAATTTCTCGTCAATCTATGTTTATTTTTATGTGAACAATGTGCTGCCACTTTAATTCAGTGCGGTGCAGCACAGCAAAAATAGACTCTGTTCGAAAACGATTGATGCACTGCTGTATATGCACCACCCCTGGAACAGATCAGCGGACCGCATCGGCATGCAGTGTGAAAGCTCTAGCCTGTTAACATGGGCACGGAAAAATATACGGACTGCATACGCACTGCAGACGGAGTATGTCTGAAACGGGCTAACTTTTTCGACAGTGGAGGCCCCATGGTGGAGTTGAGCAAGCTATCGATATAAAGGGAGTATAGCCTCTTTTAGCCTGGATAACAGTCTTTTACTGTTATTGTCAGTAAATAGAACTAAACCATTATATTGTTATGTATTGTGCTTTATTGATTCACAGTTGAGATGGAAAATAAAAGTTTAGTGTTTACTGTATTTTTGTTGACATGGATTTTAAACATGCTATCAAAAAAAAGTATTGTTAAGAAACTGGTATCGACACTGAGGTATCGAAATTGGCATTGGATCAAAAGATTTTCAATGATGCTTAGCTCTACGCACAGGGTGTGTGTATCCATGCATCATGTAGACAGTGTTGGTGTTCTCTTCAGGATGACCAACTTTGGATTTTTTTAGAGAAGATAGTGGTCCCTACCTGGTGCACATAGACACCAACCATAGACTCATTAGGTATGTCTACAAGCTTAGTATGAATTAACGTTTCTAAAATAACACAACTAAATAATCATCATTAATGCTCTGATTTTTAATGTCCTAATTCTCAACCATTATTTTGTTTGCCATCTGACTTGGCCTGTATGAAATTATAGTGAAGTCTTGACACTTCTGAAAATTTTTATCAGGTACAACATGGTAATCATTGGCGGGAATAGATGGTTAATTAGGAAAGGTAAGACTTGTTTAAATGTTTGTTTTTTGTTCAAGCACATAGTCAAGTCAAGTCACCTTCATTTATAAAGTGCTTTTAACAATATAGATACCTTCAATGCAGTTTTACAGTGAGAGTAGGAAATGACAGTATCAGATTGTTTGGGTTTTACAGCAGCTCTAGAATAAAGTTATTGTCCAGCTAAAGTTTTGATTGATTCACTTCCGGCGCAATGATCATTAGTTATTAACTGGAGAACTCTGCCAGGAAAGTCTCAAAAACACAAACAAATCCGAGGTAATTCACACGTGAATGACGATTTGTACATTCAGATTCATTGATACACTCGTACATTTTAAACATTAAAAACAGTTTGCGACTTGTAGAATATATCTATGAATATATTCTCATCAATTGCGTTTGTAAAATGTGTTTTACGTATGTACACTTTTATATTGCGCATGTGAATTGTTTTGTGAATACGTTTTTTTTTCAGACTTTAATTTATTTTTTGTGTACTTGAATTAGGTTTCATGCATGTGAAATTGTCTACGCATGTGTGAATCATGTTTTTTGTGTGAATTATATTTGAGACTCTTTTGCCTCCATAAGTGGATACTTGTTTTTCAACAATTATGCCATTTAGGCTCCTGAAATTTCTTCTTCTGCTAAGAACCATGCCCCCAAGGGTGACAAGGAGGGAAGAATGTGACCACCTGTCAACGCTGTCTGTATGTAATCCTCCAGTGCCTCCCATTCATTTCTGTGTGTGTTTCTGAATTCTCCATCATGGATGTGTTCTGGTGTCAGCCATACATTTCGGGATGGCTTAGACCGAAACAGAATAGAAGCGATAAAAGTCTTAAAAAGCTTGAACCCTGATAATCATTGCTTGCAGCGGTTTTTATTTGTACTGTCATCGGTTGTTACAGAAACATCTCTACTACTGTATATCTTCAGCTGTATATGTTTAAATATATTCTACAGATGATGTACCTATATATTTCAGACAACAACAGCTCAGACACCCATTTGGCCTTTTTCAGAGAGGCGGTGAATGCACATGGGTTTCCACTGAGGTATTAATTAATATTAAGTTGCTAAATGTTTTTTTTCTATTATTATCACATACTTTTGTACTTTTCTGGATAATCTGCTAAAGTTAAGGTAATTGTTTATAATTGAAACCCATCAAAATGTCTGATGTTTTTGTTGCAGAGTGAGAGGAGATCATGGCGGTGAAAATGTGGGAATTGCAAAACTAATGTTTTCAGTTGTGCATAATCAAAGTGTGCATACAGAGCTGCCAACTCTCACGCTTTCGCCGGGTGACACATGCTTTTGCCTGTTTTCACACGCACTCACGCCACACATTTAAACTGTGATGATTGTGTGTTCTCTTTTTTTGAGCAGTGTGTTTAAAGAGTCACAGGTCATATCCTTCCAACAATTTAATTGTGCTGCGTGACAGCAAGATGAGTCCACTTTCTCATGCCTGTGTAGCCAAAATAGAGCCTTTTTAGGGGCGGGATTCAGCAGGGCACTGTGGAAAGACTACGTAGTATAGGACTGTTACATCCCCCAGTCTCAGTGTCTGTGTTTTGGTGTGCCCTAGTCTGTGTTATTCTGTTTGTGCTGTGTTTCTGTGTGTGTGTTTGTTTGTGCTCAGTTTGTGTGTTCCCCACAGGTGGCCCTGGTTCAGCTAATCATCATTTATCACCGGCTCCTCCCCTCCGTTATCCCGTACACCTGGTTTCATCAATCAACAGCAATCCCATCATGCCCTTCCCCTCTATAAATTGTGCCATTTTGCATCAGTCTGTCTCTCACTCTGGTTATGCATGCTCTGTTGGTTTTGCTAGTGGTTTGTATTTGTAGATTAGGTGTGAGTGTTAGCATTTTGTGGTAGAGGGAGAGCTGTGTTTGAGTGATTGATAGGCCTATGTAGTGAGTGTTAGTGTTTTGTGTTTGTGAATTAACCATTTGTTTCTCTTTTGTGTTCCCAGAGGGGGAGAGGAGGCACTTTTGGGGAGTGTCAGGCAAGACGGCCTGGCCTTACATTACCCTTAGGGATACTCCCCTGTCTAAACTAAATAGGTTTAGATCTGAGCGCCCACCCACTGTACCTTTGGTTAGGGCACCTTGATCGTGTGCCAGTTAGGTTAGTACAGGTTAGGGGTGATTTTGTATAATTTCTTTGTTTTGGGTTAGCTCAGCCTCACCTCCCAAACATGTCATTTATAAATTACCGTGGCAAATAAAGCCCATCAGTTATACGGTACCTGTTGTCTCCATGTCCTTGCTCGCACCTACGACCCCATACCTCCTTTGCTGACCTCAGGGTGTCCTGTATAGTGGGTTTGTGTAGTGGGTTTGACATCCCACTCCCCTCCTGGGGAGGAGTATGATCGTAACAATGACAACGGGAAAAATAGAGACTAAATCCATGTGGTTTTCTGCATAGTGAAAAATAAATATATACAGACAATACAAACTAGCTTTTGCTGATCATTTGCTGGACTGTTTCGTGCCTGTTAGGGCTAGAACAAAAAGCTTGGCATCTTTGTGAAGAACTGAATAGTGGCTTTCGATTGCTGTATTGCTTTCGTAGCTATGTTGAGAAAAATTTTTGCATATGTTTACAATATGTAGTTAACCGATGTATGTGACGTGCGCGATAAGGTCCCGGTACCGGGGACCCTCGGGATGAAGAGGTTAATTATTGGAGACCTGTTAAAATCATGGAAACTAGAGAATCAATAGTGTGTCTTGAAATAGTGTTGCGGCATTTGATTGGTGTCCATAAGGCCCCCATTTCAATCCCCCTACTGCCAAGGTGAAGAGCACATAAACAGTATATATATGTACAGTAGTGCTGTAGATGATGATGTGAAGAAACACAGAATGCCTAAGTCTATACAGTATATAAACAGTAATATCACTGAGTATACAGTATGAAGAGCATTTAAACAGTGTATTTATATACGGTAGTAGTGTAAACATTGATTTAATTCAGAATCCAGATACAGTGGGGCAAAAAAGTATTTAGTCAGCAACCAATTGTGCAAGTTCTCCCACTTAAAAAGATGAGGCCTGTAATTTTCATCATAGGTACACTTCAACTATGAGAGACAAAATAAGAAAAAAATCCAGAAAATCACATTGTAGGATTTTCAATGAATTTATTGGTAAATTATGGTGGAAAATAAGTAATTGGTCAATAAAAAAGTTCATCTCAATACATTGTTATATACCCTTTGTTGGCAATGACAGAGGTCAAACGTTTTCTGCAAGTCTTCACAAGGTTTTCACACACTGTTACTGGTATTTTGGCCCATTCCTCCATGCAGATCTCCTCTAGAGCAGTGATGTTTTGGGGTTGTCGCTGGGCAACATGGACTTTCAACTCCCTCCAAATATTTTCTATGTGGTTGAGATCTGGTGACTGGCTAGGCCAATCCAGGACCTTGAAATGCTTCTTACGAAGCCACTCCTTCGTTGCCCGGGTGGTGTGTTTCGGATCATTGTCCTGCTAAAAGACCCAGCTACATTTCATCTTCAATGCCCTTGCTGATGGAAGGAGGTTTTCACTAAAAATCTCACAATACATGGCCCTATTCATTCTTTCCTTTACACAGATCAGTCATCCTGGTCCATTGCAGAAAAACAGGCCCAAAGCATGATATTTCCACCCCCATGCTTTAGAGTAGGTATGGTGTTCTTTGCATGCAACTCAGCCTTCTTTCTCCTCCAAACACAAAGAGTTGAGTTTTTACCAAGAAATTCCATTTTGGTTTCATCTGAGCATGTTACATTCTCCCAATCCTCTTCTGGATCATCCAGATGCTCTCTAGCAAACCTGAGACGGGCCTGGACATGTGCTGGCTTAAGCAGGGGGACACGTCTGGCACTGCAGGATTTGAGTCCATGGCGGCATAGTGTGTTACTGATGGTAGCCTTTGTTACTTTGGTTCCAGCTCTCTGCAGGTCATTCACAAGGGCCCCCCGTGTGGTTCTGGGATTTTATCTCACCGTTCTTTTGATCATTTTGACCCCACATGGTGAGATCTTGCGTGGAGCCGTGGGTTGAGGGAGATAATCAGTGGTCTTGTATGTCTTCCATTTTCTTATAATTGCTCCCACAGTTGATTTGTTCACACCAAGCTGCTTACCTATTGCAGATTCAGTCTTCCCAGCCTGGTACAGGTCTACAATTTTGATTCTGGTGTCCTTTGACAGCTCTTTGGTCTTGGCCATAGTGGAGTTTGGAGTGTGACTGTTTGAGGTTGTGGACAGGTGTCTTTTATACTGATAACAAGTTCAAACAGGTGCCAATAATACAGGTAACAAATGAAGGACAGAGGAGCCTCTTAAAGAAGTTACAGGTCTGTGAGAGCCAGAAATCTTGCTTGTTTGTAGGTGACGAAATACTTATTTTCCACCATAATTTACGAATAAATTCATTAAAAATCCTACAATGTATTTTTGCTATCATCTACTGGAGACAGTAAAATCCAGCAGCCATATAGGTAATATCACAGTGGTTTTACTTTTACTTTATATCAAATGGTAATAGACAAATCAATTATTTGAACCCAGATGACCCTAGTCTACTATATTGTTTCATTTATGATTGCAACAACAAGGGCAAAACCAGTAAAATATAATGTCAATATATCACCTCCAATGCCGATAACATAAACTACTGTCATGGTGTTTCATTTATGATTACAACCACAAGGGCAAAACCAGTAAAATATAATGTCAATATATCACCTCCAATGCCGATAACATAAACTACTGTCATGGTGTTTCATTTATGATTGCTACATCATGAAGGGCATCACATTTGCAAACTATAAAGTATTAACTTACCTTCAAACATGGTCTTTTTTTAATGCAGACTATAGACCCGCACATTTTTATATATTGCAACAGGTATGTTGACAAGGTTGAAGGTTCTTGATGGCTGCTAACCAATGCCTGCGTCGCTGAATATCTCCAGCAGGCAAAGTTTGAAAGATCACTCCTTTTTGCATTTTGCTTGTAATTTCTGCAACCAGGTACAGAACACCAAACGGGCATGACAAATACAATTCAAACTCAATTAACCTTTGGAAGTGCGCCACAATAGACCTGATGTCTTACAAGGAAGACTTGTTGGAGGGGTGTCTGGATGGATTGTGCGACCTCCAGCTCTTCGCAGCCAGGAGCTCACCGTGCTCTGTGCCATGCTGCAGTCGAGATTGGAGGTGATTCCAAAGTACAGGGCAACGCACCACAGACTTCTGCAAAATGGACCAAATTCAGACACAATGCCGCTAGAGACCTACAGCTCCGAGGCGGCAAACAGACACTTCACCGTGCTGTAGATTTTTGGGCTCTGTTTCATGAGCGTGTCATTTAGTGCAGGCAGATCTCCTACACTTTGTACATAGTTGTGTTTGTTTTAAAAATAAAGTTCTTTCAATAAAAACATTTTCCTTTCCTCAATTAATGAATGTCCTTGATATTAATAACAGTCTAGCCCATAGGATAACAATGTCATGAATATACAACATAATAGCATATCATATGAATGAATAAATATATGTGTATATATATGAACATATATATATATGATTGTTATTGTGATTTACATTTATAATGACCCAGGGTGACCAATAGTGACAGATCTGCCAACCAATCATGAGTAATTTGTGTTGTTTAAAAGTAGTGGTTTCATCCAATACTGAGGGAGGAAAGTCAGGCCAGCCAAACATTCTCTGGCCAGGCGTGGTTTTGCTGCTATTCATATGCTAATTAGAGCCATCAGCTCTGAGTGAGGAAGTTCAGACCAGGCGCCGTTTTGCTGCTATTCATATGCTAATTAGAGCCATTAGGTCCCTCCGTGAGCTCTCCACATACGTCATGGTTCATTTCCGTCAATATGTGGCACAGACGAACGCGACGTTTGCAGGCTGTAAATATTCATTAACTTCTGAAAATTAGGGAAATCTCCGGGCGTTTACGGGGACGAAAGTCCCACTTTTCATGCAGTGTATAATAATACAATTACATTACTTAACGGTAGTCTCAGTACAGAAATAGATATTCTTTTACAGTACCATTATTTGTAATGAATACATATTTTGGCTAGAGGTGGGCGATGTGGATACAAAATAATCTCTTTGATATTATTGGCATTTTTCATTTTGCTTTCTTAAAACAGGATTAGTCTATGAAAAGTAAAGTTGTGTTCAAGCAGCATTCTACATTTTTTAAACAAGAAAAAAAAAATATAATAATAATAATTCCCATGCAATTCATACAGTAATCACATCAGCTTTATATAAATTAAGAAATCAATTCTTGCTGTATAATAATACAATTACATTTGTTTGGCAGTCTCTCTCCCTAAACATCGGTATCCCTAGGAGGGTTTTGAACTGCAAACTCCTGCATCAATGGTAAAAGACAAATCCATTACACCGATCCTTAACAGGTTAAAGGTTCAGTGTGTAATTTCTAGTGACATCTAGTGTTATGGTTTGTGAATTGCAAGCAGCCAGTCACTCACTTCCTACCCTTCCCTTTGCAAACACATAAGCCAAGCTACGGTGGCCGACGTAGGATAAAATATGTCGTCATCTGAGACAGCAGAGTATATAGTCAAACAATGAGGTTTCTTTATATAGAGATATTAAGATATTTACTTTATTATTAAGTAAAAATTTATTATTCAGTATAACCATGTTATTTCGAATGTTATTTTTACTTGTTCATCATTGTGTTAGTAATTTATTTACTGACTTTACCTAGCTTGTTTCCATGTTAGTTAGTACAAGATAAGAAAAAAGTTGCTTTGAAAACGTTTCCTTCATAAGAGCCTTCTATCTGGGAAAAGCCACACTGATGGTTACCAGGGATTTTTGCCTGCGTCACTCCCGTATTCGTCTGGCTTCATCATGCTTTCGAAATAACAATCCAACTAACATTACATATTTCTTCTAACAGGGTACTAAAAGTTTAGTGGCTAATATGAGCTGTTATTTTGTAGACTAATGTTACAGTTTTGCAGTAAATAGTACTAATCAGCTGTTTGTCTCACAAACGTAACCAGCACATGTCTCCTAACATAGCAAAGTCACAACAAAGCAAGGGAGAAAAACTATGTTACATGCAATAATCCAACTACATATTTAACACCACTGACAAGGGAAAAGTCACTTCTCATGGTGTCTATGGCTAGCTTTCTACCAAAGATTTCTGCCTGCATCGCTCCCGTATTCGTCTGGCCTCATAATGCTTTCGAAATAACAATCCAGCTAACGTTACATATTTTTTCTAACAGGGTACTAAAAGTTTAGCTGGCTAATATGAGCTGTTATGCTGTAGGCTAACGTTCTGTTTTGCAGTAAATAGTACTAATTAGGCGATTGTCTTGCGAAAATAACCAGCACATTTCTCCTAACGTAGCAAAGTCCCAACAAAGCGAGAGAGAAGAACTATGTTACATGCAATAATCCAACTACATATTTTACACCACTGACAAGGGAAAAGTCATTTCTCACGGTGTCGATGGCTAGCTTTCTACCAGAGATTTCTGCCTGCGTCGCTCCCGTATTCGTCTGCCCTCATCATGCTTTCGAAATAACAATCCAACTAAAGTTACATATTTTTCTAACAGGGTACTAAAAGTTTAGCTGGCTAATATGAGCTGTTATGCTGTAGGCTAACGTTCTATTTGCAGTAAATAGTACTAATCAGCCGATTGTCTTACGAAAATAACCAGCACATTTCTCCCAACATAGCAAAGTCACAACAAAGCGTGTCAAGTGTCAAGTCAGAGGCCCTACTCTCCAGACCTCTGGCTGTCTCTATGGGGGTGCCTCAGTGTTCAATTCTCGGGCCAACTCTATTTTCTGTATACATCAATGATGTTGCTCTCGCTGCAGGTGACTCTTTGATTCACTTGTATGCAGATGACACCATTCTTTATACATCTGGCCCGACGTTGGACTCTGTGTTAAAAAACCTTCAAGTAAGCTTTAATAGCGTACAACACTCCTTCCGTTGCCTCCAACTACTTTTAAATCCTAGTAAAACGAAATGTATGCTCTTCAAATGATCAAACATTGCACCTGCCTGCCCACCAATTATCGCCACACTTGACGGGTCCGTGCTGGAATATGTAGACCACTACAAATACCTAGGTATCTGGTTACTCTTCACTCTCTTTCCAGACCCACATCAACCAGCTCCAATCAAAAATTAAGTCCAGGATTGGCTTCCTATTTCGTAATAAAGCCTCATTCACCTTTCCAGCCAAACTTGCCCTTGTTAAAATGACCATCCTCCCAATACTAGACTTTGGTGATGTAATTTACAGATCTGCATCAAACTCTGTACTTCGAAAATTAGATGTTGTGTACCATAGCGCCATCCGTTTTGTCACCAATGCTCCATATAACACCCACCACTGCAATCTCTATACACTAATTGGCTGGCTGTAAGGTCCGCCGTGAATGATGGTTTTATTCCCCCCACAGCGTCTCCTCACACTCGCATTATTCACCAACGCGACGCACATGAACGCATCCCACCGATGCGCTCTCAATCACCAGAATATTGAACACCTGTGTGGAGCCCTATATAGTCCAGAGAGTCTGTCTCCTCCATTGTGAGGTATTGTTTGTAAGAGATGTGCTGAGCACTCTTTATATATCATATTTACTGGCCTGGATTTTTTGCATTGAACTACTGACTACCCCGATTTTGGATTACGCTTTTTGTACCTTTGCCTCCTCTAATTCTACAGCGTGTACCGACCTCTGCCTGATCCGACAACCCTCCTTGTGTACCGATCTCTGCATATCCTGAGAACCCGAAGCGTGTACCGGACTGTTTGCCTGGACAATACATATTCTTAAGACAAGCCTGTGTGTGTACTTTCCTGGTTCTATTCGTTACAGAATACCTCACCTGTAATACAGCCTGGACGATGGATCCAGCTGAAGTGAACGCCGGTCTCACTAAACAGGAGGAACAACTGGCCGAGCTGTGCCGTTTACTCCAGCAGCCCACCGTCCAAACACCTCCCTCGGGAGCCCAGGCATCTCACGCTCTCTCGCCCCCGGTCTCCATGCCTCTGAAATATGATGGATCTCCTGGGGTATGTAAGGGTTTTCTTATGCAGTGCTCATTGTATATCGACCACCACCCAGAACTCTTCCAAGTCGACAAGCACAAAGTCGATTTTATACTGTCCTTGTTAACCGGTAAGGCTCTCGAGTGGGCTACAGCACTGTGGAGTTCTGAGAGTCCTGAATTAACCTCTGTCTCTGCCTTTTTACGCCTGTTCAAAGACGTGTTTGATCACTCGGCTACAGGACGTAGCATTGGAGACCGTCTGTGTGAGATCAGAAAAGGAAAACGCTCCGCTGCGGATTACGCTTTGGAGTTCCGTACCCTGGCAGCAGGCAGTGGGTGGAGCGACCCAGCACTCCTTACCGTATACTGCCGAGGATTGGCGAAAGACCTCCAGGCCGAATTAGCTTGTAGAGGAGACCTAACCGACCTGCACCGGTACATCACTATGTCCATATCCATCGACAATTTACTATCGGAACAACGTCACTCCATGCCTTTTCGTTCTGTGCCGTTTTCTCCTCGACCTACTGGTACTCGGCCTCTCTCTGACCGCTCTGACCCGGAGCC
>JACXGM010037737.1:0-11020 GCA_016801145.1 Umbra pygmaea
CACTCAGAACTAAATACCATACTAACGAGGGAAGGAGGTGCAGGTGTGGACTAAACAACAGAACTGATTGGTTAATCAAAACATGTGACGGGATCATGTGACAAAAGGAGCGGGAAACAAAACCAAAACAAAACATATAGGGGAGAAACCACCCTGTAGTGACACAGAACAGGCACAAAGACTATGGACATTGTGACAGTATGGGGCACAACTATCCTATAATAATGGAACTTCATGAAGGAACACAGGGTAAAATGTCCTTATATTCCTTGGCAATTATGCAGAGAAATCATCAGACCAGATTGACTCCATACGAATCCACAGCCATGTGTGGCAGCAGCCATTGTGCTGAAGGCATATGTTCTCCAAATGTAAACCTGTCTGGTAGGACATAGGGTAAAATACTAATCAGACCATATTACATTTCCATTGCTCACACCAGTGTATGCATCTGTGTGTTGGCCTTGGCTACAAGCAGTTTCCAAATGGCAGGCAGGTCATTCCAGTTTTGTGAAGCTCAGGATGTATGTTGGCTGGCATTGACTTTTGAATTGTGTTCCTCATTGCGATTTCTCAATTTTTGGAGAGCTGTCATGAATTTGAAACAATATCAACTAATTTATTAATTTTGTTGCTTTTGTGATCTTTCTCCATATTGCTCACCTCCCAAAATATTTCTTTTCTCTCTAACCCTGCAACTCTTTGGACAGATGCGGGATGGTGAAGAGCACTCAACATGGTTTACCGAACCACATGTCACTGAGCCAGGCAATTCAGGCTCGAACCACCGACTATCATGATGTAGCCTGTCCTGCAAGGCAGCGACTTCACCCACTACGCCATGCAGACCCCCTGACATAAACTAATTCATCTTTTGAAAACTCAAATATCATAGTGCTAATTATCAGACCTATTTTATAGTTGAGGCATAGCCTATGTACTGCTTTTAACAATCAGCTCTGAATCTGCCTTTGTTATTTTGATTTAGTTGCTTCAAAGTAACAGTCATTTTTAATTCAGTAATATGTCTTACTATTGTTTAACCAGGCACTTTGCTTGCCACCCACAACAGCATGCACACACACAAACTCACATAAACAGAGCTGAGCACGTCCAGGTGCTCCCAACACACTTTGGTGTGGTATTAAGTATCAGTCTCTAAGGGACACATGAGAGCAGCTGTGTTGTTTGTAATGTTCCACAGGTTAGCCCTGATTGGCTTCAGGAGATCTCTTATCCAGGAAAATAGCAGCTGTGTTGTGGATTTGTCTCCATTCTGTTGTGTAATTCTGTCACCCCGTCATGTACTTAACAGTCAACACTTCCTTTCTACCTACCTTTTCATGTGTGGTAACTCTACACCTGTCTTGTGTCTCTAGTTCTTTTTACCATTTTGTTGACACTACTGGCACTGCTCTTCTCCATTGATTAATGACTGCATCTGTTTCCATTTGTTTTTCTGCCTGTCTCTCTCCCCAGCAGCCATTGATTGTGGGGTTGGACCGTGGGGTCCATGGTCTCCCTGCACCTCAGCCTGTGGGGTGGGGAGCACAGAGAGGAGTCGCCTTGTAAGCATTCCCCCTAGAAATGGAGGTACACCATGCCCGGATCTCAAGCAACGTCGGGGATGTTTTGGAAACAATGACATATGCAGCTCTGCTAAAGGTGTGTGTCTGTCTTAGTGTGTAGAGCATTTTTCTATTCAACACTAGCTACACTTCAACTATTTCTTTTGACATATACATTTTTATATTCTCAGACTCATCTGCAGTTTGTCAGTTAGCACAGTTATAACAAGCTTCGAAACCGAGCTGCCTCTATTAAAACCTTATCTTCAACAGCTGGGCTATATGCCAAATCCCTGAGCATAAACTCCTTTCCTGTAGTAAAACTTCAAACCCCTGATCAAGAGCTTCCAGAACGTACCATGCAATCTGCTTTTTGGTTGTGGTTTGAACTTGCCCCTTTTAAAGCATGTTAAGTTAGGTTGTGAAGGCATGCTCTCAATGATATTAAATTTTTGTTTTGAATCACACAATTATGCAAAGAAAGGCTTTAGAATCTAGAGGCCTCATTTATTAAGCATGTGTAGACAATATCGTAAATTTACTTGTGAATGCAATGTATACTGTTCATACTTAGTTAATTGAAATATAAATATAATTTTCCAGTAACAATGTGTGGTTTCCCTCTAAGCAATTGAGGTTGAAAACACGTTGAAAAGACATCTTTGTGGTTGAAAAGATGTTGAATAGAAGTTGAAAAGACGTCTTTCAAAATATTTTGCTCAGTGGGAATTGGCTCTCTGAGTTCTGACGTATCTAATTAAATTAAATTTTGACTCATTTTTTATTATTCTATTATTTATAATTTTGACTAAATTATCTAGAAATATTGTCACATTTTTGTTATTTGTTTAGTTACTTTCATAATGACGAAAAAGTTTAGACATGTTTTTCATTTAATTGCTCTTACATTTTCGTCACATATTAGTCAAATCAAATGTATTGCCTGATCAACCTATAGTAAACATACAGTATATCACTGAATTCCATGTGTACAAACATACATACGGTACAAGCAGATTAGCAAATTTAGCTTACAATGTTGAAACAACTATTTATTAACATTTTATTAACATTGTAAGCACAGCAGTGTTCATGGTAGCATATTGCACACATTTTCCCGAAATTTAACATTTTAAGAACGGGGAGATCAAAAGGTTTATAGGATGCACACCTCGTTAGACACTACACCACTGTCCTTCTTTTCCTCTGCGTATATATTGATGTGCTTTCAGCTGTCTTGATGTTGGTTGTATTTTTCCTGGTCAACTTCCTGGCTTCAGAAGTTCAAGTTTATGTGTCAGAAAACTGTAGATGTTATTGCATCTACAGGAAAAATGTGACACAATGGCTCCAACTTCACAGTAATAATGATCTACAGGAAAAATGTGATACAATGGCTCCAACTTCACAGTAATAATGATCTACAGGAAAATGTGATACAATGGCTCCAACTTCACAGTAATAATGATCTACAGGAAAAAGGTGACACAATGGCTCCAACTTCACAGTAATAATGATCTACAGGAAAAATGTGACACAATGGCTCCAACTTCACAGTAATAATGATCTACAGGAAAAATGTGACACAATGGCTCCAACTTCACAGTAATAATGATCTACAGGAAAATGTGATACAATGGCTCCAACTTCACAGTAATAATGATCTACAGGAAAAATGTGATACAATGGCTCCAACTTCACAGTAATAATGATCTACAGGAAAAATGTGACACAATGGCTCCAACTTCACAGTAATAATGAAACTGCAAAACAATGAAGACAATGAAAACCACAATGAAGCTGTGTTCTCCAATAGTAACATTAATATGATATATAAAGTGACTGCCCGTTTTTAACGAGGACTTGTACCAGCAGAGTAAATATATCATGTACAGTATAATATCAAACACTTGTACCAGTAGAGTAGCTATATCATCTACCTAATCAAACAGTTGTACCAACAGAGTAGCTATATCATGTACAGGATAGTATCAAACAGTTGTACCAGCAGAGTAGCTATATCATGTACAGGATAGTATCAAACAGTTGTACCAGCAGAGTAGCTATATCATGTACAGGATAGTATCAAACAGTTGTACCAGCAGAGTAGCTATATCATGTACAGTATAATATCAAACAGTTGTACCAGCAGAGTAGCTATTTCATCTACCTAATCAAACAGTTGTACCAACAGAGTAGCTATATCATGTACAGGATAGTATCAAACAGTTGTACCAGCAGAGTAGCTATATCATGTACAGTATAATATCAAACAGTTGTACCAGCAGAGTAGCTATATCATGTACAATATAATATCAAACAGTTGTACCAGTAGAGTAGCTATTTCATCTACCTAATCAAACAGTTGTACCAGCAGAGTAGCTATATCAGGTATCTAATCAATCGAAGCAAAAACAACCTCAAACTAAGGCATATATTAAACATTACCTTAAGTTGTGCAACTTAACTTACAGCACTACAAGTTTCAACATGAAAAATATCTGTATATAGGCATATAGGTAAATATTAGTTATACCCAACCTATTTTCATTTATATATTTGATTACAATTTCACACAGCTCCGTTACACTTATACTAGTAGCTCTTTGTTCAGCTGTTTCTCTGTGAAGAGAGAGAGTGAGAGAAATTGATGCGCAACAATCAGCTGTTTTTCCTGAAGGGATAGTCAACAAGTCGGCTCTTTAGATCAAATTGTGGTCACCACTAAGTATTTTCTTGTCTTTGTTTTTGGTAGTTGTTGTGTTTGGTGTAGTTTCATCGTCCATACGATGGAATGGATGATTAAGTTAGACTCAATGTTTTCTGTTGAGATGCTGAAGCATTGACGTTGTGCTATTATTGTGGTAAGCTAGTTCGATTCTGCAGTAGACAGACTTTTCATTTAATTGTCTCTCTCCCCATCAGCCATTCACTATTTACGCTCTCTTTTTTCATTTTGTAATCTGCGCCGTCAGTCTTCATTGTATGTGTCGGTAGCAGCGTTGGCCCGGTGTGCGACAGTAATAATCATCTGTGTGGAAACACGGTGAGAGATACAATGTTGGTAACATTGATTAAACAAAGCTTCAAGGCAAAACATTTTGCATCATGGTTTTTACTAATCGAATTATTCAAGTTACTCAAGGAATTGTTTCAGCCCTAATCTAAATAACAGTTGAACCAGCAGAGTAGCTATATCATATACCTAATCATTCAGTTGTACTAGTAGAGTAGCTATATCATTTGTACCAGAAGAGTAGCTATATCATATATCTAATCAAACATTTGTACCTGCAGAGTAGCTATATCATATATCTAATCAAACAGTTCTACCAGCAGAGCACCTATATCATGTATCTAATCAAACAGTTCTACCAGCAGAGCACCTATATCATGTATCTAATCAAACAGTTGTACAAGCAGAGTAGCAACAGTGTATCATGTACCTAATCAAACAGTTGTACTAGCAAAGTAGCCATATCATGTATCTAATCAATCAGTTATACCAGCAGGGTAGCTATATCATTTACCTAATCAATCAGTTGTCATTAGACTAGAGAACCAGCAGAGCAGAGAGAAAGCTTGGGAATAATCTGGACATCACATTTCTAACACCAATAAAAGCATTGCAAAATTTGGATAAGAAAATTATCCAATTATTCATTCAAGCTTATGATTGGACCAAACAAAAAACACAATGTTCTCTCATTCAAAAATATCTCCTGTCCAGTTAGGTATTCATCAAAAATAGTAGAAACTGCAAAATAATCTTTGCTTAGTTATTATTATTTTCCAGATATTTTTAGTCAGTTAATGTCTCTTCAATTGCCACTGAAAAATAGGTGTTTAACAATTATTTTTGTCACTATTTTCATTGACAGAATTAAATACACCAGTTGCCATATATTATTTGGAAAGCTTGTCAGTCTAGTCATACTATTTAGACTTAGTAGGCTCCTTTGAGTTACAGTAGGCTGGATTATCTTAGTGATTAGTTTGGTCAGGTTTAACACAAAACTTGTAAATCTTTTCTGAATCAAGTTTTGCCCAGTCCAGGATAAAATCTCAAAGGATTAAAAAATACAATGGGCTCCAAAATGACTGGCACTCCTGACTGGCAATGACCAAACAATACTGTAAAAACATAAACAATATATTTATAGAGAGATACTAAAAATACCAACATGAGAGAAATACTCTAGTTTATTAATCTGTCAATGGAACAAACTAAAATCATTCATTGATAATGTCAGGACTGGGCACAGGTGAAGGTAAGAAATCCAAATGCAGAAATGTAAAGCAATTTAAATATATATTTATGTAAAGTGGGTTTGAAGGTGTAGGGTGTAAGGCACCAATCCGGAGGTAGTCCAGGTAGGCTTTGGTAAACAGGGTGTAGGAGGGAAAGTAAATAGCACGATGAGGAATAATACTTGAACAGGGAAACACTAGGAACTACTGGGAACTGACAAAATAGGCTTGATTAGTGTAGAACACGAAACAGTAATATTTACGTGGCTGCACAAAAATCTGGCACTGGCTGTGAAGGCCAGACCGCCGTCAATGATACGAGGAGGTGGAGGTCTAGGAGGAGGGGGGGGGCAACAGGGGACTGAGACAGACTGGCTTGAGGTTAGACACACGGAACACCGGGTGGATTCTCATGGTAGATGGCAGTTTGAGGTGGACGGAAACAGGGTTGATGATGCAGTCAACAACAAAAGGCCCCAAGAAACGAGAGGACAACTTACGGGCATCTGTTCTAACCAGAATGTTCTTGGTAGATAGCCAGACCTTGTCTCCTGGAGCGTAGGAGGGTGCAGGTGTCCGGCGTTGGTCGGCTTGCCTCCTGTAGACCTCGGTGTTCCTCAGCAGCGCCCCACTTGCCCGATGCCAGGTCCGATGGCATCTGCGGATGTGAGCCTGCACGGAAGGCACCACCAGGTCCTTCTCATGCACAGGGAATAAGGGAGGTTAATAACCATAAAGGTCATGGACATACCCGTAGCTGTGGTTGGTACGGTGTTGTGTGTTTAGGCCACTCCCCCTCGTCCATCGCAGGGGGTCTTTCGTACCTGGCCACCTCCGATGTGGGGCATGTGCCACCTGATCCTACTCCCTCCTTCACCAGTGATGGCCGGGGTAATCTTTGTTTGGGGACCCCCATTCAAGTCGATCCCCCCTAAGGGGATCGTACATATTGTCCATGTTCCTTGTATTGTGTTCATTTTGAGTTGCTCCCCTGTGGTGTGTCTTGGTTAGGTTTCTTCCCTGTGTGTATTGTTTATCTCATGTTCCCACAATTCTAATCATATGACCAAATCACATGTTTCAGTTAGCCTATAGTCAGTCTTAATTATGTGAACCAGGTACAGTCTCTTACCCATTAATCCTGTATTTAAAGGTGCTATATGTAAAACGGACAGCCAGCGTTAAAAAATGGGTATTACAGTTCAAATTCAAAATACCTGAGTTGTATCCCTCCGCCCCCTCCTCCCCAGAATCAAAACTAACGTGACGAACAAGATCAGCGCAATCATGACAAGCGAACCGTGTTTTACTATGTCTATGGTCATTGAGCCGTTTAGAAACATGCAGTTTTTTTAGGTTGTGTAGAATCTCTATGATCTCGTTTGTTTGTTTGCTGCTTCCATAGCTGTAGCGCGCAGGGTTTGCGTTTTTACAGTTATGCCTGGCAATCCGTTTGTGCTGTCAAAATGGGCAGTTGATAACAACACACAGGCCAAAACATAAACCTAATTCCGTCACGGAACGTACTTTTCCAAAAGAAAAAATACTGACATTAGCATTGTTTTCAGAAAATATAGTATTTCAGCTTAACATGTTTCCTTACTATCTGATGAGGCATTGGCGTCATTTTTGGATTTATTACAGTACATGTATTACATATAGCACCTTTAAATCTTATATCTGTGTCTTTACCCTGCCGGTCATTGTTCAAGTGTCCCTGTGTCAGGAATGTGTGTACAACGAGTTGGTTAGTTTTCTACATGTTATTGTAGTTCTTTTGCCCCTCAAGGCATTATTGTTTTCAAGTGTGTTTTAGAGACTAAACCACGTTTTGTTTTGTAAAAAAAAAACATTGCGCCTGTTCTTGTTTTATCTCCCCAACGCATCCTGCTTAATCTTGACAATAACAACACTGATACCTTATCGAGACCTAAATCGATACTTGCTTTAAAAAATAGCAAACATTAATGCTTTGAATTTTCTTGATGACTACTAAAATGAATATTATAATAAATATAACTTTTAATTAAATGGGAGAGTAGAAACACTTATCGTAATGCTTCAAATTAAAACCGGTAGTCAATTAAATGCCGGGCCTCTGATAATGGCCAGGGGTGTGGTCAATTAGAAATAAAGGCCTGCCTTTAACAAAAGCCTGCTTCAAATAAAAGCCTGTTACCTTCTGCAGTTGAAGTAAATAAAGGCCCCAGTTTTTGATTGAGGAATTAAGATTTACAACATCCTGTTGAAGCCCCTTTCTTCTAGAAAGCAATGCAATACAAATCTACATTACCTAAACCTAGGAGAGAGAGTCCACAGTTCAGAAGGGATGAATATGTCCTTTGCCCTAACTGGAATGATGTGAGTGTACAGCTGATAGTTGTCGAAATAAGATAAAGTTGAGGAAAAAGGATGCGTGTGTCATGCATGGCATGAACTGAGATATGGACTCCTTATAATATTGAGTATATTTCTTTTGTATTTTAAAAAAGAAAAATGTTGCTTTGCATTGTAGTTTTGTTTTCTGTTAAATCATGTATGTCCCTTTAAGTTTTTGTGACACCTCTCTCTAGTTTGGCCATTTCTAGGATAGGTTGGAATATCTTGTAGATCTGATGATTACTGATTATTTTCAGCCATGTTCTATTAGCCAGTTGGTTTGCTCTTGAGGGTGGCCAAAACTAGATTGATTCCAACATCATTGATAATCTGTTCATGATGTTGGAAGGCTGTCTGGGAGCTACTCTCTCTAAATGTAAGTTTTGAAAAGAGTGTTGTTGAAGTTTGGAAGTTTATGCATAAGCTCTGTACATGTATGTTATGTTTTCCACCGCAGGAACTTTCCCCAGGAACTAGGAACTTTGGGATGGTACTTTGGTCGAAACACGCAAAGCGCCCAGGAACGAAATAAAGTTCTGGGTAGATTTTTACCCCAGTTAGAACTACCTCCAAAGGTAGTACTTTTGAAAGTTCCTGAACTTTAGGGGGTTGGACTTTGGCACAGAACATGCTGATTGGTTGGTGAACGTAGCATTTCGATTGGTTGAATCCACGCTCAAATCATTAAATTTGAATGTAAAAAATATGACAGATAAACCGACGACAAGGTTTAGGCTTTACTGTGCATTTATGCTGAGGATGATATATAGCAGGAGCTGTCAAATATCAAGTCAGTTTTGCACGCTGGGCATTGTTCACACAGGAAAACAGTGCAGAGAGAAGCTAAAGAAATCAAAGCAGAACTACAAAAAAATAAAGGACCATAACAACACAAATGGTTCTGACCAGCACACACGGACCTTCCTTTTTCTGGGAGAGCACAAACAAGCCTCTGCACATGCGTTGTTGGAAGCTATCCAAGAATCCGAGGACCAGTTTGTTGAAGGTAAATAATATCACTTCAAAATAATATTCTCTTAAACTTTTTTGTAGTTATCAAAATGTACTTTTCTCATCGTATTTTTCAGATTAATCGGCTGCCCACAGTGTGCTGCAGGCGACATAGGTCAGAATGTTTCTTGCGAGCACAAGTAAGCCCTCGTCCCAAGTCTACTTCCGAAACGCATAAAAGACTAGGTACAAAGCCATGTAGTCTGTTTAAAGAGAAAAATGATCTTGTATTATGATTCGTAATCTCAATGGGTTTGGGGGTTTGTGCTACTGAAATGGGTTTCTTCTGTGTTGTTTTTATTGTTGATTGTTTCTGGTGACTATAGGAAACCACAACCCTACACAGATACTGTACATGATGTAGCCTATCTTGTAATACGTAAAGAAAATATCTGTTAATAATTAGTTTGATATAACTCACAAAGTTACCTAGCTACTCAACTAGTGCTCAAAAATCTATCCACCTTCATCAATTCAAAACATTTATTTGACCATAACAACATCAATAAATTAGAATAGCCCATATTTGTAAATGTAATCATACCACATAACCTACAGTAATCACGCAGTAGACTAGCTTACATGAAAAATACAATAGCCTAAAAAAATAAATTCAAGACAATTTCTATCCATTTCCAAATGCTTGAAAATAACACAACAATTAAAAACCGACACGTGTAGGATGTATTATTGGTTCTCTAAATTTTTCACAGCGGCCATGTTTGGTGGGGATGGTTAAAACTATGCACCATTCCTTTTAATTTCATTTTCAACCTTCAATAAACTATTCTTGAAATGAAGTATTAAATGTACATTTTGTGTTGTCTATATTTTGATTTAGAGGAAAAGGGATTCAGACTTCCTTTAGGCACTGAGGAGCATGATGATGAAAATACGGCCATCCTGCAACATGGACACAAGCAGCTAGACCAGTACATGCAGCTGATAATAGCCCACCATGCTGAGGAAATTGTGCTGAGGAGGAAAGTTGGCATTCCAGCAGGCGGAAGCTGAAGAAAGCAGACTGCTCAGGCGGGAATTCCAGAATGGTTTTCTGTCTGTTCTCATACAGTTTTGCTCAGTCCTTTAAGAAATAGGCACAATGCCACTTCATGTTGGACACTGGTTGTATTGCAGTTCAATTTGTTCCTTTTAATTTGCATGCAAATACAAGTCTTTTAAGCTATGGTTTTAATTGCCGGTCAGGTGCTACATAATTGATATCCTACTATTTATTTCCTTAAATGTTTACACCATACTGCTGCTTACACTATACTGTACATTATAGTATATTATGTGCATAATACTGTACGCGTAGATCAGGGGTCTGCAACCGGCAGCTCTTCAGCCCCTCTGCAGTGTCTCCATGTAGCTTTGAAAATATATAACATGGAAATAAACATGAAATAGACATCTGTTATGAGAGGAGCACAGAAGGGGTTTGTGACTTTGTTGATTTAACATTTCATAAATGCAATATAGTTATACTATTTAAAATATGTGTTATCATACTTTTATGGGTCAAATAGGTTTGATGGCCCTTTTGATGGTAAAGGTTGCAGACCCCTGGTGTAGATACTTACACTCACCTAAAGGATTAGTAGGAACACCATATTACAGTTTTTTCCGATTGCTAAAACACAAAAAGTGAATGCTCAGACCAAAGCGTCGAAACCGTAATGTTTGCATGCATTTGGTACACTCAGGCACCAAATGAATAAACACAATGTCGGCATGGCACCGTAAACAATTCTGTAACACACGGTGCAAAACACTACACACATCGTGCATGTGTTACACACTTTGGCCAA
>JACXGM010037738.1:0-11038 GCA_016801145.1 Umbra pygmaea
TGCGTCGGAGCTGAGCCCCGGAGAGCTCCGGACCAATTCAACCACTGATTACAATGAGATACTAGCTCGTGGCCTCAAGATAGTCTATCTCGTGGCCTCAAGATAGACTACCTCGTGGCCTCAAGATAGACTACCTCGTGGCCTCAAGATAGACTACCTCGTGGCCTCAAGATAGACTATCTTGAGGCCACGAGGTAATAATTTTTTTTTTCTAAGTGGGCCTAGGGGGGCTCCGTACAAATTAGTGTAAACCTATTTTTAGTTTTTTCCTTTTTACTGATCTGCCTTATCACTTCACTTCTGATTCACAATACCTTTCTCTCTTTTGCTCAAGAAACTCAGCCCTAGCTTGTGGATCTTCATTTTTCCTGGCCTTGAACTGTCTCTGCCTCTCTTTATTAGACAGTGGCATCTGGAAGGACAGGAAAAAACTGAACTTGAAATATCAAAACCTATACTAAAACTTAATATAAAATATTAGATTAGATTTTTTTTTAGATTAGATTCAACTTTATTGTCATTACACAAGTACAGGTACAAGGCAACGAAATGCAGTTTTGGGTCTAACCAGAAGTGCAATAGCAGCAAGTGCAGGATATACAGTGGTTCCATAAGTGCAGTACATATATATGTACTGAATAAATATAGAGTTGAATACTATTATAAACAGAATGTTTTTAGATAGATTAGTCCTATGAATATAATATACAGATAACTATTATTGTGAACAGAATTTACAGCTAGATATGTACTGAGTATAATATACAGATGGCTATTACTATAAACAGAATTTTTACAGATATGTACAATGAACATAATATACAGATGGTTATTACTATAAGCAGAGTTTACGGGTGAATATGTACTATGATACAATCTGTATAATAATATACAGATTGCTATTACTATAAACGGAATGTGAGCTTAATATACTAATGTGATAATATATAGAATGTGATAATATACAGAATGCGAGCATAATAAACAGATGGTTATTATTACTATAAACAGGATTTTACAGATAGATATATGTAATAAATTAGGCTAAAATTAGCAGTATAACAATGGATGCAAATTAATGCAAATTAAGTTGGACAGAAGCTATCCGAGTAAAAGTGCAGTGGAAAGTGATTGCATATTACAGTTAAAGTACGGTATATGAGGGGAGTGAGATCAGTGAGGGTTAGAGTTCAGTAAAGAGACAGCTCTGGGGAAAAAGCTGTTCTTTAGTCTGCTGGTCCTGGTCCGGAGGCACCTGAAATGCCTGCCGGAGGGCAGGAGAGAAAACAGTCTGTGGGCTGGGTGAGAGGAGTCCTTAAGGACGCTGCGAGCTCGGTGCAGACAGCGTTTCCTCTGGATGTGCTCGATGGTAGGTAGTTGAGTCCCAGTGATGCGCTGAGCGGTTTTCACCACCCGCTGCAGTGCCCTGCGCTCTGCTACAGAACAGATCTATTACATTCTAGCGTTAGTTCAACAATAACCTAGAAAAATCAATAAAAATGATGTTTTGCTATTTTTGAAACATGTGATTTCATGAAAGATAACAAGAAAAAATGCAATAGAAGAGCAAAAATAAATAATTGTTATTAATATAATTTAACAATATCAACTCAATGCCTAAAATGCTACAAATACAAATAAAAAAACTGTGTTCATTAACATGTCCATTCTGGATAACAGAGGACATGTCCTGGGTAACAGAAAATCTTTGTTATCCAGGGAGGACTTATTGTTATCCAAAGAGGACAAAAACACTATTTTCACTTTATAATCAGGCACTAAATTGGCCTACTATGGAAAACTATAGCTTACTTTCAATACATCAATATAATATTTCACGTGAAATAGGCAGTTTTTAAGTATAAAAACATCATGTATTTTTTCTTTGTGTTATCCAGAAAGACACATGATTTTGCTACATAATGCACCAGTGACCAAAAAGGTAACAAAATAACTTAGGAAATACTTACTGACCTTTCTATATGTTTTGGCGGGTCCTTTGGAATGTTCTTTATGATGACAAATCATGTCACATGACTATTCAATTGCATTTTGGGTAATAAATAGCCACTGTATGTCTGTTACCCAGGAAGGACATTAGGTAAATACAAATTTGGGGACAAAAGTATTTATTGTGTAAAAGTTTTAATAAGTTTAGTATTGTTACTATATTTTCAGGTATCATTGCAAACATCCACACAATTATGCCCAAGTAGATAATTCATGCTTTTATAAAATAATTGACATTTTTTGCATATTTTTGTACTTTGATTTTAAGATGGGACGTTACCCGGGAAGGACAGTTTAATACTTTTGAGCTCAATAGTTCCTTACTTTTTCATTTCTTACTATGAATACTCATATGATTAAGCAAAAAGGGAAGAGTTGAGTAACATGATGTAGTTTTTTAAAATGTTTATATATATTTAACATTATAAAAATGCTCTTTTGCACCACAATTGACATGCCTTGTCTTTGACCCGCATGCATATGAAATATTATTATATTTTTAAAGCTGCACCATGTAACCTGCTCTGTTAGCTCAAAGTAAAATGGATCTGTTGTTAATAGCTGGATATTTAAATGTTTCTACTGAACACAGGAATAACACAGGGACAACACAGGGACAATCCGCAACCTCTGGAAATACACAAAAATAAACAAAACTAATTTTATCCATAATATGTATTTGTTAAATGTCAACATCATCTTATCCTGTATTATTTAAAGTGATGTAATCCACTACTATATTCAATATGCCAATTCAAAATACCCAGTCCTAAATCATTTTTACTTGTTTAAGCTTACATGGTGCTGGTTCAAAATATCTATCCTTTAATTGTCTCTAGCTCTTCTTTTGGGTACTGGGAAAGTCAAACCAATCTCATCCTTCACAGACAGTTTTTAATCTATGTGTTGTTGAGCTTTAACATGTCTTTTTACATGTATACATTCATTTTCAAATTGTAACTATAATGGTGCAACCTTTTCGATCGACAGTTATACTATAGACTAAATCTGTTTAGTATTATTTGGTGTATTTGACGCTTGATGACACATTTTCCTTTTCAAATGTCTGGCTCGCTTATGTTTCATTGTTCATTTCTATATGTTTAAAAATATGCCAAGGGTAGTCATGTGTACAGACCATTGCTTCAGTGCCTCTAGCACTCTCTATGTTTAGACCCAATTGTTTTCAATTAAACCAAGTTTGTGTCCTATTTGAAACATGCACCCTATCTACATTGTATCGTGTTCTCCTAATGAAGGTCTACTGACCTAAAGTTTAATTTATCAAACCATTTGCATTGGTTTAGAGCGTGCAGAGACTTGTTTTTTTTACCCTAATTATTATATTTATCTCATGCACCTCAACTAAGCGGCAGGTGTGCAACTTTCTTATTTAATCTCGTGTCGTCATGGCCTTTAATCTATATAAACTATAGTGATTCTGATTTTGTCTTCCAATTATTTGTCTAATCCTCTATATTTAAGGTATGGATTTCTAGTTATTTCAGTACGCTCTATTGTTCAGTGTGACTTACAGCTCCACAGGAACAAATTCCTGGAGCAACTTCAGGGTAAAATGCCTTGCTCGGGGGTAAAACACAGTCAGGAATCAACCTGGCAGCTTTCCAACTGCAGGTCCCAATCCTTAAACACTTTGTTGAATGTAATGTCCTTTTACTTCAATGTTATCACAACAAAACAATCTTATCAACAGTGGAAAAATGTTTTGTTCTTTCATCTATCATAACAAACAGTTTAAAAACCCAGTGAAAATATAAAAACAAAAATTTTGTGTTAACTAACTCTCTTAATCTTTCATTTTTATACCATAAGGGAGTGGTGAAAATCCTCAGTTTTTTTCCCTAGTTGTAAGAGAGGCTGAGTAAGGGAAATCTCTCTTATATTTGGTTTGATAGTAAGGAAACGGAAAGCTTCAACACTTTACTGTTAAATGTTCTCTTTTATTTAAATGGTTCTTTTATCAGTTTCTTTAAACTGCGTCTTGGCAATGCAATCTCAGTTTTTTCATATGTCTATTCGGTAGCTTACTTCTAAAGTGTAAACTCTACTTAAGGTCCTATTTTCCAATCACATATGAACATTTATGTAATAATGCATACATACAAAACATTCACTATATCAATTTGGTGGTGGACTTCTCTCCATCGTCATTCACATTTCACACATATCAGTCTTTATTCAAACAGATGTAATGAGGGAAGAAAAAAACACCTTTCTGAGTGGCCAGTACCTTTCACCTCTGGTATCTGCTGGTATCTCGCACCTGTATACTTAATACTAATACTTAACACCGTTAGTACAACAACAATCATTTATTCCATTTTCTTTATTCATAATTTTCTTGTATTTTCTCATTACTTCTTCAATATGTATCACACACAGTTCTGTTTATTTATCTATTATGCTCCGTGGGGTTCTGTCCCCATCAATAGTGTTATTGTTTCTCATGCCTCAAAAGTGATGCTACGTGTTTAGCTCCTCCCCTTCCAATTTGTCATCCAGAATTTGGAAATGGTGTGTCTGCATCCACTGTGTGTGTGCCTCTTGGCTGGCTACTATGTGTCCTCAACTTTAAAGGGAGTATTTGTGAGTAGGCCAAATTATTGGGTTAATTTCGATGTGTATGTGGGGGGGTAGAATCCCCCTGAGATGCCTAACCTGTTTTTTTTGTGTGTGTGTAATACTCCTTCTGGCTACATGTCATTTTACCACCAGTGGCCAGCTGATATTATAAATACGTCCGCAATGTTTTAAGATACTTCTCATCGCTTATCTATATTATTGTTCTCGTCTTTTAGGAGGGGTAAAAATGTAAGCAGAGAGGTATTTCCTATTTTGTCAAGAAATATTTTATTTTAAACTGGCTCTATTGTCTTCTTTGTAATGGTTTTAATCTGAATTTTCCCAGATAAAGCCGAATTATTTAATCAAATTATGTCCTAAGGGAAAATTAACAGTGTCCTCTATTTTTGAGTTTTGTCCATTTACTTTTGGGTCGGTTTATTTTAACTATGATTTTAAATATTTTACATGGATATATGCTACCTCCTCTCTCTTCTTGAACATTACTTTTTGCAGATTTCACAAAAGGGCAAGCTTTAACCCCCTATCTACACATCCCTCACTCCCATTTTTTATGTTTATTTTAATATTTTTTACATTATATTTACATTGGATCCTATCTCTTGTCTACATGCTCCTCAATTATTTTATATATATTTTTTAGCTAGCTGCATCAGAGGGATATTCATCTTTTTTTTTTTTTCCCTGCACACCTATGGTATCTGTGTACTCTTCCTTCCACGATTTTTAGGCTGCATATCTAAACTTACCTTTTGAATGTCTTAGGCATAACAAAAAAATTTGTTTGGTTGCGGTTTCCGACCAACCCTGTCAATTTATGTGCGGCCCAATCTTATTTTATGACCCTACCGTTTTTGTACAGCATGTTATTTTTGTTGGTTCGAGGTAGACTACTCAGCGATGCGCAATCCAATCACAACAAATATGTTACAGTAAACAACACTGCAAGGACATAAATAAAAATATCCTAAACAAGACTCAAACAGACGTAACAAATCGAAACAAAACCAAACATTTAAACATATTGCGCTGGTCACCGTCACCAAAGTCGGACAATGCATTTGAATGCTAGAGACTCTTTGCGCCTTACAATCTTGCTACCGACATCTGAAAACAGGTCAGTGCACAGCAAAATGAGAAATATGAGTTTCATCTTCACTAACATGATACACGGTCAACATCAGCCCTTCATCTAAGAGTAGCAATACATAGCAGGGAATGCAATGGGAACCAACATTTTAGTACAGAAAAGGAATAGCAGGTGCTGCAGATGCTCCGTATCTCATCAACGCAGCTAATTTGTTTGTTAGTTAGCTATCTTATCAGCCTTGTCTGTTTGAGTCTGGTTTAGGATATTTTTATTTGTCCTTGCAGTGTTGTTTACTGTAACATATTTCTTGTGATTAGTATTAGATCTCTCAGTAGGCTACTTCAAACCAACGAAAATAACGACCCACTTTCATTGTGCTGTTAATCTCCACGATCTCGTTGTGTTGCATTAGCGCAGGTGTCGTATGCGGTTCACATATTTTATTACTTTTGAACAATTCCTTTTACAGAGTTAAGAGCCAGGCTTCTTGGCATTACTTCCATTTAGTCGTTTGTTTGATCTGCTGTTCGCGATCCTACTGCAGACTTATTAAGCACAGTCTATCATGCACACACACATATGTATATATATATATATATATATATATATATATATATATATATATATATATATAAGATTTAGAAGTGTTTATTTATTATTATGCAAATATCATTGAAAAACATTGCTTTCTAATCAAATCCAAACATTCAAATGAAATATATTGCGCTGGTCACCGTCACCAATGTCGGACAATAAATTCAAACGCTAGACTCATTGCGCCTTACAATCTTGCTCCCGACATCTGAAAACCGGTCAGTGCACAGCAAAGTGAAAAATATGAGTTTCTTCTTCACTAACATGATACACGGTCAACATCACCCCTTCATCCAAGAGTTGCAAAACATAGCATGGAACGCAACCAGAACCAACCTCAGAGTCACAGTATATTGGCTAAATACTTAAGTCACCATATATGTTAACATTAGCCTATTAAGGCAAAACCAATCTTCCTTCCAGCTATTGGTAGTTGGCCAAATACCAGGAATAGGCCTATTTTTTTAATTTTATTGTTTGTTGACGATACTCTGTTCACAAAATCTCAATAATTATTAGCAATGAATTTAATATATGTGTTAGATGAATATACTATTACAACAGATTTATACATCAGATTATGTCTAATTCTAAAAACATTATCAGTTATCAATTTATGGGTATTTGTAATAATATCACATCGGATAGTAGGCTGTAGTACTAAATGATATAGTAATGTTATTTCTCAACATTTGTATTCATTTGCTGCTGGGTCATTTTAGGGCTAGTGTGCACTCCGTCCGCATTCGAGATGCTGTTTTGTGCACAGCAACTTTCTCATTTACCCCCGCCGAAAGTTGTACAGACCAAAAAATACGACCTGAAAAATTACATTCTGGGGAGCGGGCGTTTCTGTTTGTGTGTGTGTGTAACATGCTGGGACACACAAGATGGTACTGTACATGTAGTACAGGTAGGCAATGTTATGAAAAAATAAAGTATCCATCGCTACTATAAAGAAAAATGATAAAAAATCCCTACCTATCCCTTGCTGCCACTGCGTTAAAAAAAATAAAAAAATAAAAATAAAAATAAAAAAAATTCCCTACCGACCCATGACCTCAACTGACAACCAACAGGAACCAAACTTTTTTTTTTAGGCCTTATCCTATAGCATTTTATACCTATCTAATCTAATCTGTTCTGCATTGCCTCTTTACCTTAACGCCTTATCCTATAGCATTTTATATTTACAACTTACAACTTACTGTGATATTGGCTTATCACACTTTATTGATATAACCTTGTATGTCTCACCCCCCCCGGGCCATGCAGATTAAGAAACATTGTGAAGGTGTTTTTCAAAATGTTTTGCCCGGCGGGTTTTCAAGGTGCTAGCCCCTATGTCTAGGTACTACATGTGTTCGACCATAGATGTTTCTAAAAGATTTGGTCTCACTCATTAGCATTTACTTTATATTTAACGTCTTATCTCTATTATTTACAAGTTTATCAATTGTCAACCGACTAAAGGGATCCCTAATGTACATATAGGTCTATACACGGGTCGGCACATTTCCCTACGCTACTTTATCATATTTTGCTAATTGGGGTATTTTGTTGGCATTATATTGCGAGCGGCTGGCCCTTAAGCGTGTGGCCATCTACCTGCTTTGCAATGCGTTGGCAAACAGCAGGCGCGCCGTTGGGGCTCTCTCCTATGCCTACGGGGTGAGAGACGCTTCATATGTTGCCTATCATTACCCTCAGGAATTAAAAAGCTATTCAATTTGCTAGTTTTTAGGTAATCTCGGTTGTCTGGAGTTGCTATTCTCCAATCCTAATTAAACAGATACAATGTGTCGCTAATGTGTACACCTATCGTGTTTAAACATTTGGCTTTGGAATGAAAGACAGAGTGTAACGTCTTAGTACATATATGAAAAACAATAAAATAAAAGGAACCACCCACTATCTATATTTATATTTGTTGTTTCTTTTAGGCATTTCTTACATTCTAAAATCAATTCACATTCCTTGACTCCAGTCTTTCTTGACTCCAGTTATTAAAATGACTTCCACTTTCTGCCTGTGACATTGTTTCACAGGCTGTGCCAAAACCAATATGCATTTGGCTCACCTTGTGACCTGGCTACTTCCCAAATTCAGTCAGGTGGACTGCAAAACTTGTAAAGAGCCCGCAATTCTCTGTAGAGTGGTTTCAATTCTCTGTAGAGTGGTTTCAACTTGTAAAGCACACGCAACTCCTTCTGATTTTCAGTCAGGTCCACAACAAATGTCTCTCTAGGTTTCTATTGCTGTGGGTCTTCTTTCTTAGTTTTTCTTTCAAGACAACAGCCTTCAGCTTGTTTCTCAAAACAAGTGTTGTGCAGTATGTTGGTCTCCAGGAAAGTCAAAGTCAAAGTTAACAAAAATATTGAGTGTATCCGTTGGGCGCCAATTGTTAGATGGTTAAGGCTTGGCAAGATCTTTGTTGAAATTATACTCTTTTCAGGAGTCAGGTTGCGGTTGATAATAGAATGTTTAATAAAGTACTTCTCATTATGGTTACAGGGTCATCTCATAACAAGGCACTCAAGATGTGTTGGAAAAAATGCCCCGAATGATCATATGGAACTGGTTTATATAGCCTTAGCATTGTTGTTTGCACACCTCCTAGAATAATCTCCTCAGACCCGTGACTGTCTCATGCGAGCACATGTGCTGGTCACCTTAACTTCTGTCTAGTGTCTAATCAACCTGGCAGTTAGTTGTTATTCAAATAACTCAGTAACCCTTATGTGTCTAGTGTCCTGTCAGTAAAATGTCCTGTTCTATTAGTCTGAGTGGCATCCAAATGTATTAGACCTGTGATGGAATTACAGTCTAACCTACAATAGTTATAAGCAGATTTGTCCGAGATCCCTAAAGACTGGAAAGCTGCTGCAGTAATCCCTCTATTCAAAGGGGGGGACAGTTTAGACCCAAATAGCTACCGTCCAATCTCCATCCTGCCCTGCCTCTCTAAAATCTTCGAAACCCTTATTAATAAACAAATTATCCACCATTTCGAATCTCACCACAGCCTCACTGACATGCAATCTGGTTTCCGAGCCGGTCGTGGGTGCACCTCAGCCACAATCAAGGTTCTAAATGACATCATAACCGCTATCGACCATAGACACTACTGTGCAGCAGTCTTCATTGACCTGGCCAAGACTTTTGATTCTGTCAATCACATCATCCTCATTGATAGATTAAAGAACCTGGGTTTTTCTACTGACTGCCTAGCCTGGTTCGCAAATTATTTCTCAGACAGATCTCAGTGTGTCAAGTCAGAGGGCCTACTCTCCAGACCTCTGGCTGTCTCTATGGGGGTGCCTCAGGGTTCAATTCTCGGGCCGACTCTATTTTCTGTATACATCAATGATGTTGCTCTTGCTGCAGGTGACTCTATGATTCACCTGTATGCAGATGACACCATTCTTTATACATCTGGCCCGGCGTTGGACTCTGTGTTAAAAAACCTTCAAGTAAGCTTTAATAACATACAACATTCCTTCCGTTGTCTCCAACTACTTTTAAATCCTAGTAAAACAAAATGTATGCTCTTCAAACGATCACACATTGCACCCGCCTGCCCACCTAATATCAACACACTTGACGGGTCCGTGCTGGAATATATAGATCACTACAAATACCTAGGCATCTGGTTAGACTCTTCACTCTCTTTCCAGACCCACATCAACAAGCTCCAATCAAAAATTAAGTCCAGAATTGCTTCCTGTTTCGTAATAAAGCCTCATTCACCTTTCCAGCCAAACTTGCCCTTGTTAAAATGACCATCCTTCCGATACTAGACTTTGGTGAGGTAATTTACAGATCTGCATCAAACTCTCTACTTCGAAAATTAGATGTTGTGTACCACAGCGCCATCCGTTCTATCACAAATGCTCCATATAAAACCAACCACTGCAGTCTCTATACACTAATTGGCTGGCCTTCACTACACACCCGGCGTCAAACACACTGGTATCATCTAATCTACAAGTGTCTCCTAGGCAAAACCCCACCTTACCTGAGATCATTAATCTCCAGAGCAACACCCTCTCTCAATCTGCGTTCAAGAAGGTTTATAACTCTGGTTGCCACTAAAGCCCGCACCTCCTTTGGCCTCTTCTCCTTCCAGTTCTCTGCTGCTAATAATTTGAATTTTCTACAAAAATCCCTGAAGCTTGATTCTATTGTCCCACTAACAACCTTCAAAGCACTACTAACCAATCTACTGTCAGACCACTGCACATGTTAATCCCACCCAACCCTCTTCTGTCGTCATGCACTTTGCACAATCTGACCAGCATAGCTGTCTCTGTATATTTTGCACACTCCATCTCCCACAGTCCCGGTCATTATGCCACTTCCCATAGTGTTATTTACATACAGCCACTTTTTACCTCAACAATTGTACCCCTCTACCTCAGCCCCTACTCTGCATTTTTTTTTCTTATAACTGTCTGTATTGTACAGCGCCAAGCGACTGTATTCACCAACCATCTACCTCCTTGTATTGACGTCTGTTGCACTACTTGTACAAATGCCTTATTGTTTGACCTGCTCACTGTATTATTTATTGTAAATTCACTGTTTTATTCTCAGTTTTTACTATTTATTGTGCACACCTTGTCTTGTAATTTTATGTGTAACTTCTTGTTGTCTGTACCTCGACGCTTTTATCTTGGCCAGGTTGCCGTCTCAAATGAGAAAATGTTCTCAACGTGCCCACCTTGTTAACCTCTTAAG